>RSEH01000376.1:0-32764 GCA_006503475.1 Stentor roeselii | reverse complement strand
TTCTTCAATTTTTAGATTTTCTCCAATTTCTTGATTTTCTTCGATTTCTTCAATTTCTTGATTTTCTTGATTTTCTTCAATTTCTTGATTTTCTTGATTTTCTTGATTTTCTTGATTTTCTTCAATTTCTTGATTTTCTTCAATTTCCTGATTTTCTTCAATTTCTTTATTTTTCCTGACTTTTTTCTTATCTTTACGACGCTTTTCTCTTTTTTTTCTCTTTTTAATTTCTCTATTATGCGATTCTTGTTCATCCTGAGTAAGTTCAACCTGTGTAAAACTATTTCTTTTTTGAAGATCAAACTCAAAGATCCCATTCTTTTCCTCATCAGACGAAATCTCCAAAGGTTCAAACCTTTCAGGTCCCGCATCGATTTGAACAGAGCATTCAGGAAATACAGGAGGCCAAAAAACTTCTAAATTTTTAGCTTTTCCTCCATATCTTTCTTCAACCTGATAAGGATTAAAGTGTTTCAAGATATTATCCGCAACATTATCCTTAGCAATAGAAATCTTATCAATAGTGACTTCATCTAAAAAAGGTTTAAGGCAAGAATAAATGAAATAAACTGACTTCGGAACATTAATCATCGCACTATAAGCAAGTCTGCACTTAAAAACATCCTGAAGTACTTTTGTGATCTTTCTCAAAGTATTCAAAGGAAGGTCTCCAAGGCCTTTAAAGCCCAGATCAGAGATGCACATCCAATTTTCCACCTTTCCTGGAAAAAGCATGTGTTTTGAAGCGAAGTCCAACACAAAACAAGCTGACTGCAGGTATTGTTCAAAAGAATACTGAATAAAAAGTACTTTTTTTAAATCGAACTTCGCGAAATTCATTATAAGCAAAGGACGGTAGTTCTCATCTCGCCCGTGAAAGTAAAGAGGACCTGTTTTCTGAATGGATTTTACAAGAATTTCTAAGAGTTTAGGGTAAAGAACTGGAAGAGGCTCCGGAAAAACCTCGGAATAACTGTCGAGACAGGATTTTAAAGATTTGAAGGAGTTGCGGGTCTTGAAACCTGCACCGTATACGAATTTTAATAGGTCGCTGTCGTCCCAGTCTTTCGGAAGGGTTAGGTTTTGCTTTTGGATCATTTGTTTTAAACGGTTTATTTTTTCTTGCTCGCGAGGGTTGAAAGTTTGGTGCTTGAAGATGTTTCGTTGAAGGTTTTTGCCTTGGCCGTGGAAAAGAACCTCATTAGAAGGTGAAAAGTTTAAAATTGACTTGGGGACTCGAACTTTAGATACTGCTGAATCATAAGAATAGTCCTCCATTAATTATTTTAATTGGATTAGAAAATAAAAGCATTAGCCCTATAAGCACGATTTAAATGTTATTGATAAAATAATGTTGCTTAAGATTGATCGAAAGATATTAATTCAATTATTTAGGATCTAGAATCATTATAAGTTAAAACTATTGAATAAAGAATAATAAATATAAGAATCTTTTTGAAAAAGTGTAAATTTTCATGAGTTTTCAAGACTTTCTGAAAATATCGAGCTTTATTTAATTATAAATCTGACTAAAAGCTTAGAAAACGTTATCAATCAATTAAATAATTTTTTTCTGTATTTAATTTAAGATCGTTTGAATTCTAAAAATCATTTGAACAATTGAAGTCTTTCATAATATTTATAAGATTCCATGACTTCGATTCATGATGGTTTAAAGTAAAATACACTTCTTTGAAGATGAATTGAAAAAACTTTAAACATTATTCAAGATTTACCTAAAATCACAATATCTCTGATAAAAAGGACTATTAACTAATCTTTAAATATAATCCATTCTATAAATTTTCACTTTTCATCATTTTTTCTTTAAACAATAATCTCAGCTTCTTTCTCACAGTACTTGAGTTCAATGCAACTTTAACATACTGCCTCTGAAAAGCCGCATCAAATGCATCACCACTAATACTTTCCTCTCCTTTCATAATCTTCTTCACAAGTTTCCTTTTATAGCTTTTATAAATTTTTTCCATATTAAAATTGTAGTTTTTCATCTGCTCTTCACTCATCAGTCCCTTTTCCTCGTCAAAGGAGTCCTTTACTGCCATCATTGGAATAATTTTGATAGAAACCTGAATAATTTCCTCAACCAACACTTCAACTTCATTCAAACTTATTTCTTGATTTTTATTCAAATCATAATATTTTCTCATCAGTCTTATCTTGACCTGGTCGCTTTCTCCTGAAGTTAAAACGGCACTTAAAACGAGTTTTCTCTGTAAAAACAAACGATCTGGCTCTAACATGGCTTCAAAGAACTTAGAAAAGTGAGACTGAGGGTTTTTTAATAGTTCTGGGTTGAGTTCTAAGTCATTTAATGCGAGTCTTAGGTCAGGGATAGTTAGTCTTTGATCGAACTGGTGTTTTTCAAAAGCAGTTTCGAGTTTTTCAAGTTTGATTCTGGCGAAAGGAGCTTTTCTTTCGAAGCTTGAGATGATATGATCTTCTTCGTTGCTGAAAGTTTTGTCTTTTCTTAAGGTGGTTTTGCTCACACATTTACCCATATTTATCTTGATTATGTTTTTATCAGTATGATAATTTTGGTGTTTCAAAATTTTGGATAATTCAAACTGATAAGATTAATAAAAGGAAGAACTAAGAATGTTGTTTAAACTAATTATTTTGATGTTTTAATTAAAATAAGATTTTGCTTTGGTTCATAGAGATTATAATTATTATTGTATTCAAGACATATGATATTATTGATTTGATTAAGGATTTTATTTAGGATTTTATATAAGAATCTGCTCTCTTAGCGAAACAGTCTTTATTACATTTATTATTAATAAAAGAATAATGCTCTAATAATAATCTATTAAGATTTATTACTTAGAGGTATATAAATCTCGTAAAATATACTCAAAATATTTAAATCTCATGAACTTTCACTAGCTATAGTTTTTTCCTTGAACATGCTTCTTATTTCCTTTCTAACGCTACTTGAATTTAAAAGAACTTTTACATACCCCATCTCAAAGGCAGCTTCAAACTCATCACCACTAATACTTTCATGCCCTTTCATGATCTTCTTCACAATTTCCATTTTATAGCTTTTATAAATGTTTTCCATGTTGAAATTGTAGTTTCCAAGCTGCTCTTCACTCATCAATCCACCAGTGTCTTCTAAAGAGTCCCTAACAGCCATCATAGGAATAATTTTCATAGAAACCTGAATAATTTCCTCAATCAAAACTCCAATTTCCCTCAGACATATTTCTTGATTTTTATCCAAATCATAATATTTCCTCATCAGTCTTATCTTGACCTGGTCGCTTTCTCCTGAAGTTAAAACGGCACTTAAAACGAGTTTTCTCTGTAAAAACAAACGATCAGGCTCCAACATGGCTTCAAAGAACTTCGAAAAGTGAGACTGAGGATTTTTTAACAGTTCGATATTAAGTTCCAGTTCACTTAAAGCAAGTCTTAAATCAGGCATAGTCAATTTTTGATCAAACTGATGTTTTTCAAAAGCAGTTTCAACTTTTTCAAGTTTGACTCTAGCAAAAGGAGCTTTTCTTTCGAAGTTAGAAATAATCTGATCTTCTTCATTTGTAAAACTTTTTTCTTTCCTTCGAGTGTTTTTACTGGAGCATTTTCCCATTTTCTAAATGAATTTTCGCCATTTAATTTACTGATGAAAATTTGGTAAGCTCAAGTAATTTTCTCTATACGATTAGTTTATATATTAAAATAACAGGAGTAAGCCCTGTCATCTTCATGCCAAACTTGACCATTCCCCATGAGGCACTGAAAGTGCTTTCATCACTTTTTACCGACCACCCCTTTGAAGACTTGACGACAGCGACGTAATGTTTAAGGATTTTGCAAAAGCAGACCATTGACTCAAGTTCATAAAAAGGAGAAACAGAAGAAGTATCAGCGCCGAAGACCTGCATCAAGTCAAGTTTTTGCTTATCGATGAAGTTGATTATTTTACTTGACCAGCTGATTTCTCCTTCCCAAGCCAAGCAAATAGTAAAGAAAGGAGGAGGAACTATTCTTAAAGAACATTTCGCTTGTTCTTCACATTCACATTTTCTATTTTTCACCAAAGAATCGCCGATCATCGAGTTGAAAATAAAGCTAATCGACTCTTCAGTTTTGTAAAATTTCATCATTTCAGTTAAGACCATTCCACTTATTATCAAAAAATTTTCTTCTTCTTTAGTTTCAACACTTCTGCAAGTTCGACATTGGTAAATTTTTTCTAAGGTAAAAAATCTGTGAGCTAAACACATCACATGTCCTTCAGAAGTGTCTGTTGAATGAAGATTGTTTAAAATTAGTTCTAAAGTTTCTATTGCACAGCCTCGGCTATTTCTTTGGAAGGATATGGAAGTTTTGTCGATTGCTTGAAGAGACTCACGGATAAGGTCTGTTGGAACTGCTACAGAACAGACTTCCATGAAACCTAAGACGTTTTTTATAGGGCATAAAAGGCAGGGGTTGCTTGAATTTGTAGAATTTTCACAATGTGAACTAATCACTTCTGAAAGAAAAAACCCTCTAATAGGAAGAATATTGTAAAAGACCTGAATCACTGAATTGATAAAACAATTATTTTCCCCATCATTCCTCAATCGAGTACCACTCATTATAACCCAATTTAAAATTAATACACTAAACAACAGTCGATTCAATAAATTCCCTAAAAGCGAAACTGGTCAAAACCAAAGGATTTAAAAATAACTCTTTCAAATACCCAACAAGTCCCATTTTTCTCATCTCAATATCCGAACTATTACTAAGCGATGCGAATCTTTTCCCAGGGAGACTAGGAAGAACAGTCCAATTCCCTGAAATCGCTTCTTTAATCCTCAAGGCATAATTTTTCAAAAGAGGACTTCCAACTCTAGAACTAAGTCGATTTTGCAAAAAGTGAAACTCGCGATATCGTCTTGAAAATTTCCATTCTTTTTCAATTGAATCTTGTGAATTCTTCTGAGAAATCCAGATACTGTAAAGAGTGACATGCGAGTGGTCTTCAATAAGAATCGTTTCCCAGGTGGCATTATCTTGAATGGAATAAGTGAATGAAGGAATTAAGGTTAGGAGGTCGGAGACTTCTGCATCACACTTGATAAAATCAAGGGCTTCTCGACAAAGAAAAGCGGGATCGTTTAGAACTTCTGATAAATAATGCTCTAGGTCTTTTTGAAGCTTTTCTAAGGTTTTTTCACTTTGGCCTTTGCTTGAAGTTGGGATTGATTTTGATTCGAAAAAAACTGAGGATGGGGAGAAGATTTTAGAGAGTTTGGTTAATAGCAGGGAAAAGTCTTTCAATTGGTAACCGATTGTATTTCGGAATGAGATTGAAGGGATCTCGCATTTTAGGAGAAAGTCGACGTCTTTTGATAGGTCTTGCTCTGGTCGGAGAAGCTTGATCCTGATGATCCATTGTAGCTCGGTAGAATTTAAAAAAACACTTTCGACCATGCCAGAGCCAAGCCTAGGCGAATAATAAATTTGAGATATCGATTCAGACCTCATCTCAAAGTTCTTCTCCGTTTTATCATGATAAACATCAGAAAACCGTTGCCCCAGGATTTCCTTCAAATTTCCCTCAACTTGTAGAAACTTCAGCAAATCAGCCGTCATAAACTCAGGCCTACAAACGGCAGTCAAGAACCTAGTCAATTCTTTAGCACGTTCTTGAGGACTAAGTTGCAAGATTCCTGCATAATTAAACTCAGGAAGTGTTTCAGAGAAGTGCAATCCCGAAGAACTCAATGCTTTGGCAAGTCCTTCAAAATCTTTTAAAGTTTTCGCCAATTCATGAAGACTTTCATTGATTTTAATACTGAACTTATAGTGAGAGACTGAATTTTCATTGATTTGTTTTGTTTTCACTCCAGTGAAGCTGATTTTAAATGAAATTTCTTGGTCTTCTCGAATAGAGTCTTCAGTGTGACTAGTGCGACTTTTAAGTAACTGGCAGACATCATCAGAAAGAACTGTGAAGTCATCTGGTCGGAAAAGCGAGTAAAATGACAAGATAAGGCAAAAAAACACTGAAAGCGCATGACATGTTATTTGAATCAAAGAGAACTTATAAAGCTCATCACCTGAGTAGTCGTAATGGTCAAGTGTCGTGTTAAGAATCAGAATGACCACATGTGAAAGAAGCTCCAGGATCCAGTATATTCGCTGTCCTCGCCACTGGCTTTTAAGTCGTCGAATAAAGTCAAAGAAAACCAGCCCTGCACTGAAAAGCCAGGCCAAAGCAGATAATGCGTAAAAACCTACGCGAAAAGTCGTTTCTTCAGCGTTGTAGTGCTGGTTAGGGCTGTAGTCTGCCACATGTGCAATGTCAAGCAGAGCTAAAAGTACAGTCAAGGTCAATTTTATAGCAAATCGACTGTTCGAGGTCTTTGCTCGTTCTTTACCGTCTGACCAGTGTTTGTAGACTCTGACAACTGTGTAGAAAATGAAGTAAATCGGGAGGATGATAAAGGGAAGATGGACTACAACGAAAGAACTGACCATATGAATTACTTCACAGATTAAACAATGAAATTGATTTAATATCTAGTGTTATAATATGTCCGTTCCTGAAAATAATTTTTGGAATGGCTATGCACTTGTACTGAATAGCATCATCGGCCCTAGTGTCCTTGCTATTCCTTGGGCATTCTCGAAAGGAGGGATCATTTTAGGAATCCTTTGCCAGTTTTTCACTACTTTGATCTCGACTATGTTGACATATCAACTCCTTCAAATAATTAGCCGTTTAGAGCTGATTAAAGACCTTCAAGAAAGTGGATATTTGATTAAACCAGTTTCTCTTCTGGAACTTTTTAAGACTACTAGCCCTTCGTCATTCATCATCAAGGGAGACTCTAGTGAAGACTTCAATGAAAACTCATCAATGGTCAGTAACTCGAAGTTGAAGATAACTAGAGATTGCACTGATTTAACTGAAATGGTTCAAATTTTACTTGGACCTTGGAATGCTTATGTTTTTTGCTTTCTTTTTACTTTAAGTATTTTTGGAACTTTGATGGCTTATGGGTCTATCTTTGCAAGTTCTTTGGCTTCGACTGTGCCGATCTTTGGATGGTCTGTTTGCAATGTTTATGAAGATACTGAGAACTTTGGAGATGATTGTTGGAGGAAGTATTGGGTTTATATGTTTGTTTTTATTAGCTTTGCTGGACTTTTATCTTTGATTAGTCTTAAACAACAGGCGGGGTTTCAGGGAATTTTGGCTTTTTGTAGGATTTTTATTATGAGTCTTATGGTTCTTACTGCTTTGGAGGTACTGGTTCTGGATAATAATCTTGATGATAATAATGATAATGATGCGGATTTCAAGTTGTTTCAGTTTGAGAAAATTAGTGTCACTTTTCCGATTTTGTTACTTGCTAACTTGTTTCATCCGAATATTCCTAATGCGATTTTCTGGGTTAAAAATAAAAATAAGTTGCTTAATCGGATCATTTTTTGGTCGATTTTTACGGTTTCGGTGTTTTATTTGCTTATTGGAGTTATTGTTTCGATTTCAGTTGATGATGTGCAACAGCAGGCGACTCTAAATTGGATAGACTATACCGGAGGTAAACATGACCAAAAATGGTGGTCATATACAATAATGTACATCATCCTATTATTTCCAGTTCTTGACATCGCATCAAGTTTCCCAATATACTCCATCGGAATATCAGATAACCTGATGACAATCTTCGGAGCAGATAAGTCAGATCTAAGCATAAAAAACAATACATTTATAGTCTCACGACTTCTCGTTGTTTTTTTATCAATAATCGCCGCAAGTTTTTACTATAACCTAGGACAGATCTCTCAATTCACAGGAACTCTAATCGTATTATCTTTAGGAATTTACATTCCTTTAATGTCTCAGGCCTCAAAAAAAATCATAGTTCAAGAAGGTTTTTACGACAAATACTTCGGAAGCACCTGGATGATATGGATAAGTTTATTAGTAAACATCATATTTTCAGTCCTTTGCTGGGTGTTCTTAATGCTAAATTTTACCTAAAAGCTATAGATAATCATTAATTAACACCTTGAACATAACTTATTCTCTATTCATCTCTTTATACTTTAATGACTGGAATTTTTCATCGACGTAAAGGCTCAACATCGACTTCAACAGAACTCGACACGCACATGGCCAGTCTTCATCAACAAACCCATGAAAACACTCTTCTCAAAGAAAAAATCCAAGACCTTAAAGACGCAGCCGGGCAAAACAAAGCAACTTTTGAGTCTTTAATGAGAGAAAATGAAGAACAAGAAAAAAAAATCCAGGAACTTAAAGTGAAAAATTCTGAACTTCAAGAAAAGGTTCGTGAACAAGAAAGTGTTTTGAAGAATTTAAGAGAAGTCAAGTTTCAGCTGGCAACTGATAAAGATTTGAATAACCCGCAAATGGGTTCTGTGAAAGAAGTGCAGGATTTGTTGAGTCTTGCTGATGGTTCTAGTGAGATACTGATTTTTAAGGATATGAATGGAGCCACCTGGGAACTCAAGAAAATGCCACAAAAGTAAATAATAGTTTATTTTATGTCGGGAAAAGTTGACCGGAATGAAAAATATATGAAAAAAAGACCTTTGAAGAGCCCTCTTGCTTCTTCAGCTGCTGAGACGATTTTACTTATGACGAAACAAGTGGAAAAACAGGATGTTGATCATAATTTGTTCACGACTAGGAGGAATAACTCGGAAATGTTCTTGAAAAGTATGAAACGTGGACAGAGTACGGAGTTTATGAAGGTTTTAAATGATAAAAATCAAGAGATTAAGAAATTGCAGGAGGATAATAATGTTCTTTCTTTGCAGTTGAATGAACTCACAGGGACTGTTAAGAAGTACCATAAAATGAGAAGCCTGCTCAAGGAAAAAGACTCGATGATTGAATCACTCAAATCTGGAGCTTTAAACCAGGAAAATTCTGGAAAAAAAAGTAGAAGAAGTTCCAAGAAGAAAAAGAAGTTAAGAATCAGTTCAAAGGTTTCATTTGATTGTGGAGTTTTAAATGAGCAACTTACAGTTAGACCTGCATCAGCTGCGCATAAAAGACTCTTTAAAAACTCTCCAGTTCGAGAAGAAGAGAAAAAAAATGAGCTTCCTGTTGAATTAAAGAAATTGCTTGTTTTGACAGAAAAAACCTTGAAAGGATGGAAGAAGAGCTTTAAGAAGAAAAACAAAGTGTAAGAAGTAATTAATGGTTTAAGAGATATTTTCATGTTCTTTGATATTGTAGAGGGTATTGGAAGCGAAAGAGGAATAATGTAAAATGATTAACGTAAATATTTTTAATGTAAACCATGATTAAATTATTATCATTATTCTTACATTTAAGTAAACTAAAGATCTTGATAAGTTATCTTAAAATATAAGGAAAAGTAATACTTTGAAATCATTTTATTTACTCTTTTAGCAAAGCACGAAATCATTATGCAAAATTTTTCTCTTCATTTTCTTTTATTGTTAGGTGGTAAAATTTGTGATTAAATAGTAATGAATAGTGATAAATATAGTATTAAAAAAACTGATTCAACAAATTTCCTAAAATCAGTTAATATTTAGTCTAATGCAAAGATTGAAAGCCTCATCATAATCAGAATTATTATAAGTATTTTTAGATATCATTTTATCCTTTATTCGGTTTTTTTCCGAAAATAACTATTACATCAGAACCTAATATAGATATTGAATTACCCTTTAAAAGACAAAGAAATTCTGACTATGGTCTAGAAATTTTAGAATCATATATCAAGGGTAAGAGCTATGGACTATTATTATCTAGATTGCCTGAAGATTTCAAACTACTTAATGAGTAATTAAGCATAAGTTTTTTTCCCAAAATTAATGAAACAATCGAGGATTCTATATATTGTTTGCAGAAAACAAGCCCCAAATAGAAGAATTTGAATATCGTTTAAATTCATATAGAAACATCGAGAAAACTAAATTTATAATTACTGAAGAATCTAAACAAACTGATTTTTTGACGATTTTTAAACAGCTAAGCAAGACTCTTCAAAGAAATTATTACGAATATATAGATACCCAAAGACAAAAAAACAATAAGAAAATCACTACTCTAACTGCATCTACTCAGGATGAAGAAATATACTCTAAAATTAAAAAAATTTCCGATGACCTAATTATTAATTGTATGAAGAACTGATTTTAGGATTCAAAAGCTTTGAAAATGAAGAAACCATTGATTGCGATTGGAACTTCAATGAATTTTCAAGGAAAGTCCTTTTAGCAACAATTTCCTTTATTCAAGTAAAAATTCAAAAAACATTCACTATCCCAAATACTTTATTTTTTTAATCCCTTTCAAAATCATGAACTTGTTAAAAGTTTCAAGAGATTTACCGCTACTGAAATCTCTTCCAACTTGCATTTGAAAAACAACCTTTTGAAAAAAAATACGAAGAAGAGATATATACAAGTACAACTTCCATTAACTTAAGCATCAATTCTTTTAAAATAAAAAGAAAGGATTCTGAAAAACTCGAAAAAATTCTAATATCATTCAATCAAAAGTATTTCCAATTGATTGAATCAACGAAATTCGCAGCTATTGTAAAAAAATTTCAAAATTTATGTAAAATAGTAGGTCTGCCTGGGATAACTCTTATGAATTCAGTTTTCCTGATATCAAACAGAAATTTTCTTAATGTAAAAGAATTCGAAAATGAAATATATAAGAAAGGACTCAAAGACTACGAAAATTTTGAGGATTCAGAGAATTCAGTTGATTTTCAGTCTGATTTACAAGAAACTCCTCAAAAAAAATATGCAGGGCCTGATGGATTCATTCTTCTGACAGCCATTCATAAATTCGCACATTTTATTCAAAGTGCGGAATATAAAAAAATGTTTAAATTGTTTTCATTCAAAACGCCAAGTTCTTTTTTATTAGAAGTTGCTTCCGAAGTTGAAACTAAAAGAGACTCAAATAGAAGTAATTTTGAACTTGGACAAGATATTAAAGGAGCTCAGGGTATTTAATCAAATGAACGAAACAAGATAAAAAGAACTTTAAGGAAACATGAAGCTGGGTAAAATTTGATTATAAGAATTTTTGGAAATGAAGTTGATTTACTTGATCACTATGATGCATTATTCTTACACGATTTGAATAACTGGGAACTACTTGAAGAAAAGTTTCAAGAGCTTTTTAAGATTGAAGCGAAAAAAAGGAATACTCAGATATTTGAGGATTATTCGATATGCGATGCAAGCCTAGTAACTCTTTATTTCTTGTTTCTAGGGAATGTAGGACGGCATATGGAATAAAGTTTAGTAGTAAATATTAACTAAATTCATTAGTTCTAAGTTATAATCCTGATAATCAATTAATCATTCTTACAACTTTAAATTTGATCCTAACTCAAAATATGAATCAAGTTGAAATTAGACTGAAATCGAAAATATCCTTACTTAAATTATTTCAAAACCAAAAAAAACTAAAATCTCATTAAAATAAATTTATCTTCATCCAATGAAAATAACAACCATCTTCTTATATACTACTCAAAATTCTCTAACACAAGGTACTTCATAAAACCCTCCAGATCGAATATGTTTAACCTGAACCTGAGGAGTAACAACTTTCCTATTTTCCCTAACAAACCTTCTCTTAACTTTTTTCTGTTTCTCCTCACCCCCTTCAAAAATTTTAAAATACTTCAAAACAAGATTCTCAACTTTCGACAACACAAACCTTTTCCCATACTTGACCTGCCTCTCACTATCCACCATGGGAACAATTTCATTCGGTTTCCTCGTAAGTTCCCTTTCATAGCTACTACAAGTCCTAGTCTGAGCCCTAAATCCAACATTTTCCTCTTTTTTCTCTTCTTTTTTCATACTTTCTCCCCAATATTCCTTTCGATAAACACAAAATTTCGGTAGTTCTTCTTTATGAATTCCAATTCTAACCTTTCCAAATGTTTTTGAATGATATTCAATATTTTCCAGTTTTCTTTTCTGAAGAAGTTGCTGTAAAGTCAAAGTATTTGAAGGTGAAACTCGTAGTTTTTCTTCTCTTTTGAAAAGACGAGCCTCTGGCGAGTCGTGTCTTGAATGTTCGAGTTGGAAGTCGAAAGATGAGTTTAACTCTCGTCTTGATTGAAGCAGCTCCGCTTTTGTCTTGTTTTTTGGAATTGGCTCGTATTTTAAGCTCACGCTTCTTTCGGTTAACATGTCTGGCTCTGGAGACATTCCTTGTAAAACTCTGGCTTTACGACGCTCGTAAGACTTTAGTTTTAACGTGCAACGAGGAGGGCTCTCGTTATCTGATCGTCTTTGGATGTCGGAGAGATTGGGCAGGTTTATTGAGTTTTGAAGGTGGTGAGAAGGATTCATTATTACATTATTTAAACCTGGGACGAGATGAATCGTCTGGCTCTACTTCAAGAGAAGCATCATTATCAACCCTAATCGCCTGATCACTTTTTTCATCAAAAAAACTATTCGAGTTGATTTTAATTTCTTCCCTACTCTGATTACCGAAATTTCTATTCAAACCAACAAAACTTCTATTCCCTGAAAAAATCCCTGCTTGAAAGCTTCGATTATTTTCAGCAAAGCTGCGATTTTGACTTAAAAAGCTATTATTTGGGTTTGTTCTATTAGCTTCAATAGCACTTTGATTAAGATTCAAGAGACTTCTATTCTGGTCATAATAACTTCTATCAGGTTGAAGATGATTGCGACTGACATCAAGGCGATTAACACGAATAGGTTCAAGAATGCTATTTTCTTCCTTTGAATACTGTTCAACTCTCGAGCGATTGACAGGCGACAACAAAGCACTTCGATCATGACCTTCAAATTCCTTTTTTCTTTCCTTTCTAAAACTTTCACTTTCCAAATTCTGTCGAAAGCTGCTGTTAACAACAGGGTCTCGATTGACTTGTAAGAAAGGAGAAGAATTAAACCCAGCTTCATCTGAATTTACATGAATTTTAGGCTGACTCAAAGCAAAAACATTTTCTTCTTCACTTTCAACATCTTCCACATTAATAGCTTGAACAGGAGCAGCGACTTCTCCTTGATTATTAAAATTTTTCATTACAGATGTGGCTTCAGCTTCATCAACAACGCGAGTTCTTTTGTAGACTTTTTCAGATGCTTTGATTTTAAGCATTTCTTTATGTTCTCGTTGTTGTTCAGTCATTTCTTCGTAGATGTCGTCTAGGTAGTCCTGTAGTTCTTTGTACATGTACCGTTGTTCTCTGGTGAACATTTCTTCGTCGCAGGCTCCGCAGATGATGATTGTGTTCATGCAGGCTTGCATTGAACCTCCGAATATCTGTGAGACGTAACTGCAGGCAAGGAACGAAACGAACCCGACGAAGATTGGAGCGACTAATGTTGAAGTTTTTTTACCTTCTGGAGTTTCTGATGATAGAAGAAGTAAGGTTAAGGATACTACTGTTCCTGCTAGTGATATTGTTAACTTTATTATTAACATGCCGAAATCACCGGCTTTTGCTGGAACGAATATTCGGTTTCGGTTACGGTTTATTAGGTAGAAGGATTTTTGAGCTGCTTGGAAATAGTTCTCGCCGAATAAGGCTAGGAAGATGTAGGAGTATTTGGAGAAATAACGTAACCATTTTTGTTGACAAGTCATACAAAAGCAGCATCTAAGCAAACAGTCTGTGCATCCAGGTGATTTATTTCTGCAAAGAATTGCAAGAGATTTATAAATTGTAAGAATTATTCTTGGTATTCTAAATACAGTTGAAAGTAAGGAGCCTCTTACAACTGATCCCATATGAAACCTGGTAATTAGTTTAAACCCTCTCCACAACGGAAAATACAAAAAAGACCTTTCTCTGGTAAAATACCAAACAGATACAGCAGCCGACAACACAAACTCACTGAAAGCCACCAGAAAAGCTATCCACCAAACAGTCATAACGACATTATAAATAAGATAATATTTATCAGTTTCAGAGTACTCAATAATCTTCGCTCTTCCCCCAGGAATCCTTTCACTTGTGATAAGTGAAACAGTACCTGTGGACATGGTATATATGATAACAATAAGTAAAAACCCAAAAATAACACTTCCTAATAATAACTGCATCAAAGGGTAGAAGAAAATCTGTTTAACTGTATGAAAAGGTTGAGTTGCAAGTTTTATTATTCCAATCGATAATTTAATCGTCTTTACTTTAAACAAGATGACTATTGGGTAGAGGACAGTCAAGAAAGAAATCCCGAAAAGAATGTAAAGTAAAGAGTCAGAAGGTGTTGTATAGCAATACTCAGGTTCAAGAGATGAGTCCCCTTTGCATAGCTGGTCATATGTCGACTTATAAGAAGTATAAAGCAAGTAAATAAGATACAAAAGCAACACTTGATTTGATACAATGCACAAAGTCATCAGTCCAATACTTGCATCTGATTAAAACTTACATCGAAACCGAAAAAATATGAGAATAGTAAAAGCAACGCCTACAGAAACAGCCATTCCTGCCAAGATAGTATCCCAAGCTAAAGTCAAGTCCCCAACTGATCTTTTAAACAACTGCATGGGTTCAAAAAGAAAATCAACAACCTTCTTACGTGCCTGTTCAAATACAGGTATACAATAATACCCATACTTCGTGCTCTGGACAGTATCCCAGCACCAGTCAAGATGCAGAGTACTATGATCATTATCATAAACACAAAAATACTCCCTTATAAAATAATCCGGGCAGTCCTCAACACAAAATGCAAAATCAATGACAAAAGGGTCAGGCCAGTACATATAAGGTAAATGACTGCGATCTCCAGTTCCACACACAGCACCTCGAAAGTCATTCCCTCGCGACAAGCGCTCGGGTGCTCCTTCATTGACCACATAGTAGCTTACATATGACAGGCCGAGGTTCAGAACAATGAAAAGTATCAAAAAACACACGTCAGTGCATTTTCGCTTTGAAACAGGACCAGTGAATTCAGCGTTTCCTCGAAGGTAAGAGTTTGAAGGGTGGTTCTCGTCGTATTCATCCCAAAGGTCGACGAGTCTTTTTTTCTGGTTGTCAGATTCTGACATTTATGAGGTTTTTGAGAAGAAGTTATAATTATGGGAACTCAGATTTGTAAACAAGGACCGACTAGCACTTTTGATGAGATTAAAGCGGTTGTTGTTCAGTATGCGGTTACTTTGACTGAGACTCAAGCTGAAAATGAAGCTTTTCATGAGATTTCCGTTATGGTCCCGATGATTGAGGAACAGGAATGTGAGATGGTTGTTAAGACTAGGAGGAATGATATTGGGAAAATTGATGTTTTTAGTATTAGGGAACAGGGTAAGAATATTAGTAGAGGGTTTAAGGTCATGGATTGGAAGAATAGTTTGAATCGCACTTTGGATATTGGAGTACTGGAAAAAGGGATACTTAGACAAATTGAAAGGAAGAATATTGAAGGGAGGTAGTGATATTTTAAGAGGTTTTTAAATTTAGTTGGGTATGGATTTTAGATAGTGGTTTTAGTTTAGGGATTGAAGATGATTTAGGTATTATAGCCTTCTGGAACGACTCGTTTGATCATTTTGCGAAAACCTGTTTTTTCATTGAATTGTCTCATTACTTGAAAGTTAATCATGTAAGTTTTACCGTTGCTTCCTTGTATCATCACCAATGAATAGTCTTTATCACTTAAGTACTTCTGATAAAAGCTTTCAATTAAGTAATCAGCATCTGCAGTGTAAGGTAAATATTGTTTACTCTCATGAAGCCAAAACCAAAAAGCAGGTCTTTCATTCTTAATACTATCGCCTTCCATTCTTCTAACAGCTCTAATAGTATCTCTACAAAAGCCTAAATCCCCTTTGCTCTCCTCTGCATTACCAAAATTTTTTTCCCTTTCCTTATTACCGAGTTTAATCGCCGCACTGATTTCTTTCGGCTCATTTCCAATAAGTCTTGAATTTTTAACCTTAACAGTCTGACAATGAATTCCTCCAATCTTCGCGAAATTGACAAGATAGAGCCTATTGTTGAAATTAAACTCAATATTTTCTGTATAATCAACATAATCAACACCTTCCAGCAAGATAAGATAAATCTTTCGATACTTCTCTTCGATTAATCTTGAAATCGAATCAGAATAAGGATGATAAGCGCCATCATCGCCGATATAACTCCAGTTGCTGTCTTCAGGTATATCAAGTTTCGCAAGGAAAGAGTTTATTAAATCAGTCAATATTTGGAATTCTTGCTCGTTTGCCTGGTAGTTTATTTCAATTGGTCTCAATTGGTATTCAAAACTTGGGTACCTGATTTTAGCCTCTTCAAAAAAGTTGAAGTACTTCAAAGCTTCTAGTTTGATGCTGGTTGTACGGATTCGGTTTGAGAGAACATTTGTGCGAAGAGAAGGAGGAGGGTTAGGAATGTGCTGGTTTTGATAAAATAATTGGTATTCTGGTGTGAGGATTTTTGAGCTCACTGAAGAGCAATCATCCATTATTTGGTGGAGATTCGCTTGCACTTTGAAGGGATTTGACATTACTTATTGTTTTGTAAATTGTAGACATTGTTGAAGAATTGAATGAGTATTTAGGGAAATAGTTGAAAGGAATTTTTATTAGTTTGCTTTAAAATTTTGTTTTAGAATTTAATTAGAGTTTGAAGAATAAATTATTATAATGCTTATGTTTATTTAGTTTGGATTGTTGAAAAGATGATCTAGACTATATATTTGATTAAATTTTAATAAAGTTCTCAGTTTTTGTGGTTTTAAATAGTAATCAAATCATAAATTCTTATTCAAAACATTTATAACAAAGAAAGAAATGCACCATACAGTTTCAAGTCAGTCATTAGCAAACCTCTATAAAATAAGCAATTATAAATCAACTGAAATAATAATAATATCCTATTGTGCCTATTTTAAACTTCTATTCTTCTGATTCGTATCTTAAAACGTGTCTCTATATAAAACTGAAGCATTTTATTAAAGTATATCATATAAGTTTTTCCATTACTTCTTTGAATCATAACCAAATTATTTTCCCTCTTCCTTAAAAACTGTTGATAATAATACTCAATCAAATAATCAGCGTCTTTTCATGAGGTCTAAACACTCCTTATTCATCTTGCCACTTCCAATAACAGGTCTAACTCTGAACTTCGGTTTCATGTCTTCTTTTAACAATTCTTAAAGTTTCATGCTCGAAGTTGAATTCCTTCAAATTCTTATCTTCCAACATTTTTTCAATCTCTGAACTTCTTTCAGAATTTTGTGAAACTTTAGTGACTTAGCAATTACTAACTATTATCTATAATACCTAAGTTAAACTACTTCTCTTTTGATAGGTCTCTTAAACCTTGTTTCTTCATTAAACTGAAGCAGCGGCTCAAAGCAGATCATATAAGTTTTTCCATTACTTCCTTGAATCATAACCAAATTATTTTCCCTCTTCCTTAAAAACTGTTGATAATAATACTCAATCAAAAAATCAGCGTCTTTTTCATAAGGTCTAAACACTCCTGATTCATGTTTCCACTTCCAATAAACAGGTCTTATACTCTGAACTTCTGTTTCATTTCTTCTTTTAACAATTCTTGTAGTTTCATGTTCGAAGTTGAATTCCTTCAAATTCTTATCCCCCAAAATTTTTTCAATCTCTGAATTTCTTACAGAATTTTGTGAAACTTTAGTGACTTGACAATGAACTCCTCCTATTCGAGCAAATCTGATTTGGTACTGTCTGTTTTTATATTGAATTTCAACATATTCCGAGTAGTCCTGATATCCTGGTTCTTCCAATAGTACCAAATACAACTCTTTGTATTTATTCTCAATAACTCCGCACGGACCATCATCGAATTTAACATAATTGCCATTATCATTCAAATAGACCCAATCTTCATCTCCAATATTCAATTTTTGTTCATATTCATTTATATGAGCTTCTATTCTATCAAGTTCTTGATCATTTCCTCCATATTTTATAACAAGTGGTGATTTTTCATAATAAAAACTAGGAAACATTTGAGTTGTTTTTTCAAAAAAATTAAACTTTTCCAATGATTTCATTTTAGAAGCCGATAATTTTTTTTCTTTTTGATATGGCTTTCTGACTGGAGTCATCATTTGGCCTGAACTTTGGGATATGCTACCTGAGGTTACTGAAGGATTTGGGGTATTAAATGGAAATGGAGGCATTTGAATACCTGATGAGCTGGGAGGACCTGGATAGGCCGAAGTAGGGGGATAGGGTGAAGAAGCTGCAGGGATATAACCAGAGGAAGGTGCGGGGATATAACTAGAGGGAGGTGCGGGGATATAACTAGAGGGAGGTGCGGGGACATTGGGTAATAGAGGTGGGGGTACAAACGGACTTGGATTACTTGAGAGTCCATAAGAACTTTGATTCACTGGCATTGGAGGTGGAGTTATTTGTCCTGGGAAGTTTGGCAGAGAAGAGCCTGGAAAGGATGGAGCTACATTTCCCGAGGGTCTTGCAAAGTTGGGTGCATTTAAGTAATTTTGATTAAACTCTGGAACTGGTTGGATATAAGGTCTACCTTCACTTGAACTTAAGCTTACTTGATCTAAATCCATTGTTCGATTTAGAAAATATCCTGAGATATTTTGATCGCTCCTATTTGACATAATTATAAAGAAATATAGAATAGTAAAAGGAACATATGATTTATTAGGTAGAGGAATGTTGATTTGATTATTTGGATATTCAGTTTCTGTTTGTATGCAAACGCGATGTTTATTATAAGTTTTATCTGTGTCATACTTTCGGATACTTAAAAGATGTTTAAAATTTTTAGGATTAGTGTTTATTGAATTTAATTGAATAGAGGAGTTCAACTGATAGTTTAGTTTGATTTTATTATTTAACATATTCAAATGGGATGAATTTATATAATCTAATCGTTGAAATTAATAAAATTACTGTAGTTTATTAATTTATGTATAAATTGGCAATCTTTGAATCAAATCTATCAATAACTAGAACAATGAATTTTTAGTAAATCATTATGCAAGCTGTTCTTGACGATAAAAGCTATTATATAAGAATGAAATTTAGACAAAAATATGCAGGTTTTCAAATTTTAGGCAAATACTCTTCAGCAATTTTGTAAAAAATAAACATCCTGGTGACTATTCCGAAATCCTAAACAATTTGATCATGATTTTTAGATAAATATAATTATCATATTACAGACTTATTATAGATAATACAAGATATCTAGTAATTCCTACAAAGGGCAATGATTGATATTATGGTGAACTAGAAAAATTTACAGAATTCAATAAAGCATAATACTTGAACCATAACTTTTCTTTAGAGTAAAACAGAAAATAAGTAAATTCAATGCACTTAAAGTCATTAGTAATTTTTATATTCTTTTAAAGCCTCAAAACGATCTGTTTTCTGATATCAAAACACAAGGATACATCTAGTCTTCAACATCTTCTGAAGCCTTATTTACTATACCTCTCTTTTAGTCCATAGTTCGATGTTATGATAAAAGAACCATCATCATATCACAACCAAAATTTAAATTGTTTTCAGAATTATCTTAATATAAACAAAAGATCATTCAATGAATCATATCATCTGGAGAATATATTGATGAGATATTTGAACTTAAGGTATATAGACTTTAGAATAAAACAAAAAGAAAAGAATGAATCTGGACAAGTGACTTAATTAAAGTTATAATATTTTTAGGTAGTTAAATTACAAATATTATAGTTATAATTTCTAATGCTTTTGTTAATAACCCTTGAATACCTTATACTGATTATTATTTTATTTGCTGTTATACATGCATATCTTGATAATATTTGACATCTAGTAACATATGAGAAGTTTACTTTTCTTAGATAGTTTCTAGTTTCCAGCATATCACTTCAAATCTTATTTTCAATAATTTTTTGCTGATATTTGACAGATCGAAAGAGTAATTTGCAATCAATATTACACGCTGTAGTACTTTAAATTAAAGGATTTATTAAATTTAACTTACTATTTTACCCTTAAGAATTTAATCTGGGTTCTTATAGGACTTAATTAGAAACTAAAATTCTTTTATTGATGAATAATAAAACTATGATGATATCCTAGCTTCAAGAGATTTTTCAGATATATCTTCATCTGGAAGTTCATTGAATAATGGCATTGAATGTATATTCCCTTGCTCTGGGACGTTTGAGAGAGCTGGCCCTGAATTGGATGGAGCTACATATGACAAGGATCTTGCAAAGTATGGTGCAATAAAATAATTTAGATTTTACTCTTGATTGAATTTGAAAATTTTTAGAGTTGTTTAATTGAGTTTGATTAACACATATATACTGAAAAGAATCTATATTACTCTAAAGATTATTATTGTCTGTTGAAGGCTAAAATAAATTTGCAATAAGGTTGAGCACAGCATATTATTATTCATTAAGTACAAAAAAATTCAAATCTTCTAAAATTATTTTATCGCTTTTCACAAGTGTTCACTGATCAAACTATAGTAATTTGTTAATCATATAGATAATTTAGGTTCATTACCAATTTAAGTCTGTATTTCTGATGTCTTTAAATAAGAACGAAGATCAGTCCAGAATCTCAAATTCTCATGGTATAAGATTTATGTTACCATATAAAACGGACAAGTATTAGATAAGATCTGCTCCAGAAAGAATTGAAATCGATTGGCTCAAGGCTAAGCCCATAAACTATCTGATTCTGATGATATTTCTTATTTAATAAAATATGAGTGATAAGTATTGAAAAACTTAATAGTAGGAAAAATAAACCTTTGCTTCAACAGAAAAACTCACTAAAACTTTACATAAATATATCAATCAAATGACTCACTATTATCTATAATACCTAAGTTAAACTAATTCTCTTTTGATATGTGTCTTATACCATGTCTCCATATTAAATCGAAGCATTTTATATAAGTATATCATATAAGTTGTTCCATTACTTCCTTGAATCATAACCAAATTATTTTCCCTCTTCCTCAAAAACTGTTGATAATAATACTCAATCAAAAAATCAGCGTCTTTTTCAAAAAGCCTATACACTCCTGATTCATCTTGCCACTTCCAATAAATAGGTCTTATACTCTGAACTTCTATTTCATTTCTTCTTTTAACAATTCTTGTAGTTTCATGTTCGAAGTTGAATTCCTTCAAATTCTTATCCCCCAAAATTTTTTCAATCTCTGAATTTCTTTCAGAATTTTGTGAAACTTTAGTGACATGGCAATGAACTCCTCCTATTCGAGCAAATCTGATTTGGTAAAGTCTTTTATTATAATAAATTTCAACATATTCCGAGTAGTTCTCATATCCTTGATCTTCCAACAGTATCAAATACAACTCTTTGTATTTATTCTCAATAACTCCGCACGGACCATCATCGAATTTAACATAATTGCCATTATCATTCAAATAAACCCAATCTTCATCTCCAATATTCAATTTTTGTTCATATTCATTTATATGAGCTTCTATTCTATCAAGTTCTTGATCATTTCCTCCATATTTTATAACAAGTGGTGATTTTTCATAATAAAAACTAGGAAACATTTGAGTTGTTTTTTCAAAAAAATTAAACTTTTCCAATGATTTCATTTTAGAAGCCGATAATTTTTTTTCTTTTTGATATGGCTTTCTGACTGGAGTCATCATTTGGCCTGAACTTTGGGATATGCTACCTGAGGTTACTGAAGGATTTGGGGTATTAAATGGAAATGGAGGCATTTGAATACCTGATGAGCTGGGAGGACCTGGATAGGCCGAAGTAGGGGGATAGGGTGAAGAAGCTGCAGGGATATAACCAGAGGAAGGTGCGGGGATATAACTAGAGGGAGGTGCGGGGATATAACTAGAGGGAGGTGCGGGGACATTGGGTAATAGAGGTGGGGGTACAAACGGACTTGGATTACTTGAGAGTCCATAAGAACTTTGATTCACTGGCATTGGAGGTGGAGTTATTTGTCCTGGGAAGTTTGGCAGAGAAGAGCCTGGAAAGGATGGAGCTACATTTCCCGAGGGTCTTGCAAAGTTGGGTGCATTTAAGTAATTTTGATTAAACTCTGGAACTGGTTGGATATAAGGTCTACCTTCACTTGAACTTAAGCTTACTTGATCTAAATCCATTGTTCGATTTAGAAAATATCCTGAGATATTTTGATCGCTCCTATTTGACATAATTATAAAGAAATATAGAATAGTAAAAGGAACATATGATTTATTAGGTAGAGGAATGTTGATTTGATTATTTGGATATTCAGTTTCTGTTTGTATGCAAACGCGATGTTTATTATAAGTTTTATCTGTGTCATACTTTCGGATACTTAAAAGATGTTTAAAATTTTTAGGATTAGTGTTTATTGAATTTAATTGAATAGAGGAGTTCAACTGATAGTTTAGTTTGATTTTATTATTTAACATATTCAAATGGGATGAATTTATATAATCTAATCGTTGAAATTAATAAAATTACTGTAGTTTATTAATTTATGTATAAATTGGCAATCTTTGAATCAAATCTATCAATAACTAGAACAATGAATTTTTAGTAAATCATTATGCAAGCTGTTCTTGACGATAAAAGCTATTATATAAGAATGAAATTTAGACAAAAATATGCAGGTTTTCAAATTTTAGGCAAATACTCTTCAGCAATTTTGTAAAAAATAAACATCCTGGTGACTATTCCGAAATCCTAAACAATTTGATCATGATTTTTAGATAAATATAATTATCATATTACAGACTTATTATAGATAATACAAGATATCTAGTAATTCCTACAAAGGGCAATGATTGATATTATGGTGAACTAGAAAAATTTACAGAATTCAATAAAGCATAATACTTGAACCATAACTTTTCTTTAGAGTAAAACAGAAAATAAGTAAATTCAATGCACTTAAAGTCATTAGTAATTTTTATATTCTTTTAAAGCCTCAAAACGATCTGTTTTCTGATATCAAAACACAAGGATACATCTAGTCTTCAACATCTTCTGAAGCCTTATTTACTATACCTCTCTTTTAGTCCATAGTTCGATGTTATGATAAAAGAACCATCATCATATCACAACCAAAATTTAAATTGTTTTCAGAATTATCTTAATATAAACAAAAGATCATTCAATGAATCATATCATCTGGAGAATATATTGATGAGATATTTGAACTTAAGGTATATAGACTTTAGAATAAAACAAAAAGAAAAGAATGAATCTGGACAAGTGACTTAATTAAAGTTATAATATTTTTAGGTAGTTAAATTACGAATATTAAGCTTATAATTTCTAATTCTTTTGTTAATAACCCTTGAATACCTTATACTGATTATTATTGTATTTGCTGCTATGCATGCATATCTTGATAATATTTGACATCTAGTAACATATGAGAAGTTTACTTTTCTTAGATAGTTTCTAGTTTCCAGCAAAGCACTTCGAGTCTTATTTTCAATAATTTTTTGATGATATTTGATAGATCGAAATAGTAAATTGCAATCAATTTTACAAGCTGTAGTACTTTAAATAAAAGGATTTATTAAATTTATCTTACTATTTTACCCCTAAGAATTCAATCTGACTTCTTATAGGACTTGATTAGAAACTAAAATTCTTTTATTGATGAATAATAAAACTATGATGATATCCTTGTTTCAAGAGATTTTTCAGATATATCTTCATCTGGAAGTCCATTTAATAATCATAAGGGATTGTTTTTAGCATCTACTTCACAAGAGCACTCATTTTCAAAAGTACATATTTCAACTAAAATAACCTTAGATTTGAAATTCACCAAAATATTCACAATCCAAAGTCAAATCATCCCAATGAAAATATTTTTGATACTTTATAACTTTATAAGATGAACCTTTGAATTATCAAAGGACTTTTGATAAATATAGAATCGAATCAAAGAAATATCGAAATGTAAATTACTTAAGATTGACTATATAAATTTCCATAAAGTTATCATAAACTTTACATTTAAATAATCACTAAAGAAAAAATATTCTAGGACTTTGGTTTTCCAACTTGTTTTGCATATAATAAATGGAATTGTTGATCAAACTAATCACTTTGATTTGTACTTTAGGACTAATGATCAATATTTATATCTTCATCCAATCATATTCTAAAATAGAACAACAAAGATTTAGTCTTCAGCCAATCATACTTGTTGAACCTGAGATTAAATCTGAAGTTGTCAACCGATGCGCGGTTTACGAATACGATTTTAGTGCTTTAGAAATGGATAAAATTTACAATTTTGTGAACTATACCAAATGCCAAGCCCCAAATGACTACATTTTAGAAGTCAAGAACGGGAAGAAAAAAATAAAATGCAAAAATTCTAAGTCAGCTAAATATTTTTCTGAAAAAACTGTGCAGAAATACGGGGGCTCAAAGAAAGCCACTTTTATTTGGAGCTATGATAAAACGATTAATGAGATCTCAGAATTTCAGCTAATCAAATGCTCAGCGAAATCGATTCACGCTGTGGTGAAAAATAAACATAATAAGACTGCTTCAATAAATGCAAATAAAATCCGAGAATCCCTTGGTTCTAATTCCAAAAATATGAATGTCCTTTTGTTAGTACTTGACTCTGTTTCAAGAAAAAGTTTCCAAGCAAACTTACCCAAAACCTATAACTTGATTAATTCACTGAAAAATAATATCTCCAGTGATTTTTCAAGCTATGAATTTGAAAAAACGGCAGTTCCAGCTCCTTTCACCCGATCAAACATGGCACAGATAATCTTTGGAAAAACAGAAGAAGACCTAAAATACCTAAATCAAGTAAAAAGAAAAAGTAACACCATACAACCAGGAGCTCATAAAAATCAAGACTATGCTATTTGGAAACATTTCAGAGAAATGGGATACGTGACAATGTTTCTTCATGATTCTGTGTGGGATTATTTATCTCATTTCACTGGTCAAACAATCAATACTGACCACGTCTTCACAAATATCTGGAAATACCTCTGGTTCATCACGAACATTCACGACTTCTCAGAACGTCAGAGATGTATCGGCTCAAGAAACTTCCACGAGCTTTCATTCGAATACACATTCCAGTATTTTTCAAACTACAAAAAAAACAACAAATTCGCCTACGTTCATTTAGATGCCGCTCACGAGAAGACAGGTAACATCCGAACATTAGACAACGATCTTCATGATTTTCTGATAAACATGTTAAGTTTAGTGAAGAAGAGAAACGAATCTTTGGCCTTGTTTTTAATTTCAGATCACGGATTAAAAAGTGTCAGTGAACTTCAATGGGACTTGAGAAGTTTTTTCGAGCCCCGGTCAGCGATGACGAGTTTGATTCTGAGTAAAGACATTGAAGTTGAGTGGAAAGCCGATAAATTCTTAAACTACAACCAAAACAAACTAATAAGTCGATATGATATCAACTTGTCTCTCAAGCAACTCGCGTATTTTCCTTATAAATCTGAAAAATTAGATGAATTGAAGACTTATAAGGAATATAAAGCTTTAAGCTTGATTTCAGAGTATCTGCCTTTGAATAGGTCTTGTGATGATGTTGGAGTTTCTGAGTTTAATTGTTTGTGTAAATCTTATAAACAAGTAAATTTAACTGATCCGGTTCAGGTTATTATCAAGGATCAAATCGTTTTGTTACTTAAAAAATTCTTTTTGGGAAAAATTGAAAATAGTCCAAGGTGTTCTTTATTTGAAAAGTATGAGATTAAAAAATTTGAATTTTTTCAACTTTCTGGAATGAAAAATGAAATGGATACACTTTATAATATTACTCTTATTCACTCAATTGCTGTCATTCAGGCTAATGCTCGGTTTTGCACTGAAGAAAAAATGATGAGGATGAAATCGAGTATGGATGAGAAATTGTTTCCTTTTGCTGTTTTTGAGTTGGGAGATTTCAATGGCTTTTTGGAGATTTCTTATGTTTCTACGAAGGAAAAATGTATGTTGAATCTTTGTGATTGTTGAGGGAATTATAATAGGTTAGTTTTTTATTTTTGGTAGATAAAATCTTAGAGTATTTTCTTGAGTGGCTTGAGATTTATTGAAGGTTGATTTTTTCAATTATTTATTGGTAGTAATTTCAATTGAAACTATTCTAATTGGCATGATTCAAAAATCAATCCGAAAATCAGATAAGCTATAAACTATAAATTAACTAAGGCTAATAAAACTATCTGACATTCGACTTTTTTTACTCTTGAAACTACTCTTCAAAAATTTCCTAACATCTTGATGATTGATAAAAATAATGAAATTTAAGAACCCTTCAAGAGATATGACAATATACCCAAAAATATCAAGAACTCGAATATCTTGTTTTATATCTTGGGTGATTCTACAGACAGATATTGGAGTATACACAAGAATCAACAATAGAGGATAATATTTGATTTTTTTGACTATAATATCTTGAGTATCTCCGACAAGGTTATACAATTTCTTAGAAACAAGAATAGCGATGATAATGTTATATAAGATTGAAATCCAAACAATACTGAAATATAATCCAATCGTAATAATTAAAGAATCAATTAATTTATCGCTATAGGCTACACACCAAGGACCTAATAGTAAATAATATCCAGAAACAGCAGAAAATAATCCAGATGGAAGACTGATTAGAAATATAATTATAAATGGCACTTTTAGTCCGTACTTCAAAGAAGAATTACCTTTAATCACTACAGAGTACATCTCAAGAGAAATAAAATCTATCCAAAGTATGTTGATTAAACCAAGAATAACGTTTATTGTACCCTGGATTGTGCAAATTTGTCCTTTTGATAGTAGAATTGGTGGAATCAATCTATTCAAATATAAAATAAGTTCTATAATTGAAAGAATATAGACAAGTTTAAACTGTTGATTGTTTCTTATAAATTCAGATCGATAACATATTCCGACTATGATAGCACAAGACAGTAAACTAAGACAGGAAAAGGGTAAGATTAAATAATATACAATTTCCATTTATATAAAATGATCATAGAAATATATATTTTCGACTTGATCAATCAATGAACCATTTCTGAAAACTTTAGGTTTTGTATTGAATCAGGTAGTTCATTAATCTACAGACCTAGAAATAGAATTAAATTAGAGTAATTTTCCTGAATAAAAAAGTGTAAAAATATAACTATTATTTAGAAAATAGTTTAAAGGGTCACACATTTAAGGTAATGTGATTGATGAGTAAATAGTTATGAATGAATTAACTGAAAAAGTCTAATCACCTTGATATGTAAGTCAATTGTCTGTGAAATATTGAAAAGCTTACAACTTTAAAAGGAAACAATAATATTAATATAGCAAGATATCGCAGTTTGAAAATTTATATTCATATGTATGACTATGATTGAATTCTTAATGATATTTTTAAGCTTAGTAAAAAAATGTGATTAAATACTAATGAATAGTGAATGATATAGTATTTCAAGAAACTAAATTCTATCAACTAGCTTAAATCAGTTTATATTTGATCAAATGGGAAAATTTAAAAGTTCTAGCATATTTGGAGCAATTTTAGTTATTTTCAATAGTCTTTATCAAAAATTTTTGATATAAAATCTATTCATCAAAGCATGAATAATTATAGTATTGCTCTGCGAACGACTCTGAAAACTTTACTATGATCTTCAAATCTTAGATTAATTTATTAATTAAATAGTTATTGATTTATTTTATCCAAATTACCTGAAATTTTTCAACTACATGATGAGTAATTAAAGATAAATTTTACAGAGAAGTTTATAGAAGTAATCAAGAATTCGAATCAACTAGATAAACAAAAAAATTAATCAAGGCATTTCGAGATGTAAGATCTTAGTTTAAAATTGTTTATAGATATGAAAAATTAATTACTATAACTTCCAACAACTTACTATTGTAGTTAGGAAAGGTAACTAAATCATTAATTGCTCAACTACCTTACAACACTTGCTCAGAATGAATAAGTTTGCACTAAATTTAAAATCTCTGCGGAGACTTAATATTAGCTGTTATAAATAACTGAATTTTTTTTCAAAAACTTTAAAAATAAAGAAAGCATAGATTTATTGGAATTTAATAAATATTTAAGTTAAATCATTTGAGCAGCAACCTTCTTTATCTAATTAAAATTTCCTCATCATAAACCAACGAAACTACTTTATTTCTTCAATAGTTTTCAAGGTAAAAACTTAATAAAAAATTCAAGCATTTAAGTACCACAGAAAAAATACATTATTGAAATTCTTTTCAACTGCATTTGAAAAGTACCTTTCAAAAAAATCGAAAAATACACCATTTGATATCAATTCTTTACATTAAGAGATAAGATTCGAAAAACTCTAAAAATTCAATCAAAAGTATTCCATTCATTTAATCAATAAATTTTCAGCGCTGGTCAGAAATTATGTCAGTTCCATAAATTACCAAATCAAATAAAGAATTTACTTTATAATTCTTATGAATTGATTAGTTTTGATATCGATTTAATTTTCTCGAATAAAACAAATCCGAAAATAAAAAGATCTAGGAGTTAAAATCAAGAAGAAGTCAAATTCTAGGAAAGTCCCGAGGATTCAAATTATTCTTTAATTAAAAAAATATAAATAGAATATGTAGGAGCAAAAGTGCTTTTATCTCATACTAATTTTCGAATTACTAATAACCATTTTCGCATTATGATTATCTATTTTTGGATTCAGCTTCTAGAATGTAAGTATATATTGTTTTATTAATCATATAATAAAAATAAATTTCAATCGCTTAACAAATTATTTGGAAATGATAGTAATTAGATATTGATCAAATAGGTCTACTTCAATATTTTACGATATTTCTTGATCACAAATGGATAAATTTTAGAGTTACCTCACACTTTATTGAAGTGGAAATCATAGACTTTCAGTAAAAATTTTCAATTCAACCTATGATATTAACAATATATTTAAAATTTATATATACCATAAACAATATAATTGATTTAATTTTATATTTCCTTACTATTATGAGGTCTTAGTTTTAATTACAAAATGAAAAATCCTAAGTTCTGTATTATTATTTGTGCAATTGAATCCATGTTGTGAGAATTTACTAATAAATGATTTATATCTTCATTAATGTAAATACTTATAAAGAGTTTATTAATTTAAGTTTAAATTTCTCTTACTTAGGTTCAATATATTTTCAATATTTTCATCATATGCTTCAACAAATTGTTTGCATTGCAAATTAACTAAATTAATTTTTTGAGATTTTATATCTCTCTCATTATCTTCAGTTATCAATAATGCAAACTTTTGTAGCATTTTAAGTGTATCTGATTGAGTAATAAATATAAGAGATATTTGCTTGTATTTATTATTCAATTCATTTATAGATTTTTGAACTTCCTGAAGTTTTGAATTTTCGATTTCTATAGATTCATCATAACTCTCTGTCAAACCTTTTATCTCTTTTGTTTTATTTAAAATTCTATCATTAAGATTATTAATGATAGTATCAATAATTCTTGGTTCTTTTAATAATTGTTGTTTTTTCTGCTCTTTATCTGATTTTTCCTTGTTTAATTGAGCTAAGTATTTATCAAGATAATTCATATCATCCTTTTTCCACTTGATATCTTGTTGAATATCTATAATTTCTTCTTTGAGTTGGTAAATTTCATGTGTTTTATTAATTATCTCTGCTTCATTAAACGATGAGTTAGGAATTTGATAAGTAATTTTATATTTAGGAAGTGACCCTGAATCATAATTACCATAAAAAGAATAACTTATATTATTCCCCTCATGCTTTATGATCATTTTTGGGTCTGGCTCATATTTTTCTGTTTCGAATATTGCTTGAAGACCTTTTACATCCAACAGGCGATTTTTCTGAAATGCTTCTATTAATTTATTATCTTTCGGAACAAGGAATACTTTTTTTCAACTGTTACAGATTCAATAAGCTTACCTGTAAAATCTTTATATTTCATTATTTTTGCAGATTTCATTTCATCTTCTGTAAAATCTCTATTTTCTTTAGATAATTTCTTGAATAATTCTCCTTTTCTGATAATCTGAACAGTTAATTCATCATCAGGATCAGGATTATTTTCAGCAAGTATTTCATCAGTATGACCAATTTTTAGGTTCTCTATTTCATTCTTTAAACATTCGGTAATATTATTTAATAAATCTAAATTTCCCTGTAAAATCTCTAATTTTATTTTAATATCATCATACTTTTTTCGATTAGTTATTATTTTATTCTCAATAAGTATAATTTCATTGGTTAAAGAAACTAACTCATTATTGTTAATAATAAAAATCTGCTCATTAACCAATATCTTTGTTTCCTCATTCATTAAATTATCCGAATTTTCTAGAGCATTCGCTAAATTATACATAGCGTTATTTAAAGTGTCTATTTCTTGCTCTAACCTTTTAATATTATCATCCCTTTCATTTACTTTTTCTACTATTGTAAATTCAATTTCTTCTATAATTATTTGTTTTTCCATTTGTTTATTTGGAATTTTTCTCAAATATTTTTCAATTAAGAGTTTCCACGTATGAACTGACATTTCAATACACTTTAAAAATTTAAGGTTCATATCTGGATCATTCATCAATCGTATATAAAATTTTTTATCTAAAGGTGTGCTAGATTTTATGTACTTTTTCAAATACTTTTGTTGATCTTTTCTACACAGAAGATCTATAAGATCGATATGCTTCATCGAATGAAGTTTTCTAAATGTATTCCAAATCATCAATCTTTTATTCATGGACTCTATCATTAAATTATCAGGATTATCCTGATCTTTCAAATTATTAATCTTTTTTTCGCATTCAAAATAAAGTTCATTGAACCTACTGCCATCCTTTATGCTGTTTTTAACCTGAAAATTTACTTGATTTGCTTTTGTAATTATAATAAAAAAAGAGCTATTAGATGATGGATCTTCTGTAAATAAGTTTGGAAATCTCTCTCTTAAACTTATTGCTAAATCATAAACAAGATTTCCACGATCTATGAGAAAAATCTGAATTGGTATAACAAGCACTAATGCATGAATTGAATCTGATCTTTTTATTGCTTGATCAATGCTAATGTTAGTGCACAGTTCATAGTGGCAACCTCTGGTATCATTAAATCCAGGACAGTCTACAAAATAAAAATCTTCAGAATCTCTTATAGGATATCCTTGAGTGTAAATTGTTTCTGATTCGCCTAACGATTGGCCAATACGAGGATACTCTATCTGAGTGTCTTTATTATTTTTTATTTCAAATACTTTTTCTCCTACTTTATTTATATAAGAATTTAGTCTTGCCCCAAGAAGATAAGAAATAGTTGTACTTTTTCCTGAACCTGTATTTCCTATGAACATGATAAGCTTTTTATATTCTAATTTATCAAGATGCACATAAGCATCTTTGAGAAGATCCATAGTCTTCGCGATTTCTATAGATTGTTCTTTCGTAACAACTGCAGCATAGTTACAATTAATAACTAAATTTTTAAGTAAATCAATTGGGTTTATTTCTTTAGCTAAGTATATCTTTGATTCTTCACAAATCTCAATTATATTGTCATATATTTTCTTGTTTTGTTTAAAAAGAACAAGATTTATAGACTCTAGTCTATTTGAAATAAGATTATTAGTAAAAAGCTCTAGTGTTATTTTATTTTCTTCGGTGATCAAATCATTTCTTATCTGATCAATTTTTTCTTGTATTCGCTTTGCATGAACTAAACTTTCACAACGTTTATCAACATTTTCGTTTATTTTTAGAAACTTTTTCAATTCCTTTGCATTTTTGAATATTTTTTTAGATTTAATAGATTTTAATATAAAAAAATGTTTATTTAAAAATTCTTTTTCTGTTTCGTGTTCCATCTTTTCACTACCAACTTTTAATACAACTCTAGCAGCTTTAAACTCAGGATTTTCATGAAAACTTATTTTGTATGTTTTATCTCTAAATTCCAGTGAAATTATGTTTATTTTACCAGGAGTTGTCCAGAATTTTAGTTTAAAATTTTCCTTTTGATGTTTAGAAATGACCTTATAATTACCATTCATAAAAATCTTATTAAAATCAGGCATATTTGGTTGAGAAAATTCAATTTTGAATTCTTCATCAGTTTCTAACTCTAACAAGAAAGATAAGAAATTTCGTTTGACTAATCTCGTTAACTTGACTTCAAACACTGTTTTTCTTATCCTGATGCTCAATTGATTATTGGTATGAAATATTAACGTATCTAATTCTTTTTCGCAATTTACTATAAGTCCGTTAAATGATTCATTCTCATTAAGATCATATATAATTATTTTATTGATGAAATAGTCTTTTGACTTTTTAAAATATTCATTAAAGTTCTCATCAGACTTAGGCATTTCATTTATTAAATCAGCTGCTAATGAATCCAAATCAGATTGAATTGCTTCAAGTTCTTGATCAATTTTTAATCTTTCTTTTTTTGGTATTACTTGTTTCAAGGTGTCTCTTAACTCATCTACGTCTTCTTTTTTTATAATCATAATAATTATATTAAGATCATCATTTTTAAGCTTTCGAATGCCTGGAAGTTTGAAAAAAGTGATCAAATCTTCCCAAGGTTCTATTGAATTGAAAATTTTGTTCCCTATATGTTTTAATTCTTCAATGATTATATCAAGTGCTTCTTCTTTATTTTGAGATGATTCAAAATACTTCTGTGATGAATCTGAAAATTCTTCCAATATTTTATTTA
>RSEH01000375.1:0-32949 GCA_006503475.1 Stentor roeselii | reverse complement strand
TTTGAGTTAAAGCAACGACTTGTCTATGACATGATCACTGAAGAGTCACCTTTCTCTGAATTGTTTAAATCTCAAAAATTTTTAGAAACTCTTCAAATTATTCGAGGGTCTTGGAACAATATTTCTTTACTTGAAAAAATTGCAAAAGAATTTTCAAGGAAAATCTCTGAAAATCCTGTAAACATTAAAAATTGCTTAAAAACACTTATTTCTGGAAAAAATGAAATTGGAGCTAACTTGATTGAAAATCTTCGAAAAACTGTTATGGAAAGTTTTAATAAATTCGAAAAAATTGTCAATGAAATTCTTGGTACTTCAAAAAAGTACTTAAAAAAGAATGAAAATAAAAATACACTGAGCTTTTGGAATTCTGGTTTTAAACTAGATTCATTCGAAGACTTAGAAATTATAGATGATGCCAAGAATGGTCTGATAATAGTTAGACATACTAAAATTTAGTTAGATATCTAAAAATCCTATAAAATGAAAAATTTCCCTGTGTTGTCTTTAATCTTGTATTCAGTTTCTGCTCGGTTTTTAGAAGAATTCGTCGACCGATCGTATCAAAATGAACCATTTTCAATGATAGATTTCGAAAGGGACCTTAAGAGTGAAACAAATTCTACCGATTGCGATGATGGTCAAATATTAATTGGTAAATGCCTTCAATGTCCTGAGAATACCTATTCAGTATTTAACCCAACATCAAAAACTTGCTTTGAATGCTTTAATGATACAATGAATTGTACAAATAATGAATTGAAGCCAATAAAAAATGTTTTCAGATTCGGATGTGAAGACAGATCAGAGAAGTACCTTAAAATCTTCCGAAAGTGTCCAGAACCAGGTGCATGTAAAGGTTATGATGTAAAAGAAATCAAAACAAAAGAAAATAAAGCTAAGGAAGTATTCAGCACAACCTGTGGTGCTGCATATAAAGGAAAAATGTGTCATTCCTGCAATCCTAAATATACAAAAACATCTCTTCATACTTGCGCAGAATGTCCAGACAAGATAGTGAATATAATAATCACTCTGGTAATAATCTTCTTAGTGGGAGTTATTACTTACTACCTGATAACAACAACCCTAACCGTCTGTTTCGACCCAGCGAAATTCCACTCAGTAGGTTTAAAAATCTTCATAAACTACATCCAAGTGATTTACCTTTGCCTTCAATACCGTATCAGCTGGCCAAGAGGCATAAAAGAAATAGTAGGCAGTAAAAGCAGTGGAAAAGCAAATTCCTTAAAATATTACTATTTCTCTATAAAATGCCTTCTAAATCCAGATATGGATGAAAACAATTTATTTTATTACCGGGTTTATTTCATGGTCTCTCTTCCAGTCATCAGTCTTATCTGCTCTACAATTTGCATAATTTTCATCAATTTTTTCACAAAAAAGGAAAAACGTTTAAAACACTACAAAAGTATCACAATCATGGTTCCCTTTTTCTTGATCTACCCTTACGTCCTCAGTTATTCCTTATCGCCCATCGCTTGTGAGTCACTTGAACAAGGAAGGCCTTCAGGTTTCCAAGAGCTTAATGAGGGGGAATCCTATCCTTCTTACCTTATCGAAAATCGCGATATCTGGTGCTCTGAAGATTTACATAGACAAAAAGGCTACCCTGCTACTTTCATTGGTTTGTTCATCTGGGGAATTTTAGTTCCAGGGTTGATTTTCTTGCAGTTGTTTAGAAATCGAAGAAATTTACATATTCATAAGATTAAGTATCGATATGGCTTCTTGTTCAGTGGGTATCTTCGGAAAAGGTATTTCTGGGAATTTGTGATAATTGGTAAGAAGTTCATTTTAGTTGTTTTGACTATCATCATGCAAAGTGACTATGATCCTACTATTCAATCACTGTTGTTGATCACGTCTTTGTTAGTCTTTTTAGTACTTCATGTGCACTTTAATCCTTATATCACAAAAGAACTGAATAACTTGGAACTACTCTCATCACTCGCTGCTATTATCACGATTTTAGCTGGGATTATTTTGAATGAAAGCAGTAAGTCGAAAAGAGATTGGCTTGTTGTAATTTCAAGTATTGTTATTATTGTCATTAATGTTTGGTTTCTTTATATTTGGGTCAAATTCATGTTCTGGAAAAATGTGAGGGAATTGGTGGATAAGTATGAGTTTTTGAAGAGGTTTTTTAATTATAGTGACGGGATTGACCAGCAGAAGTTGAAGGAATTTGAAAAAGTGAATTATATGTATACTGAGGAAATGCAGACTGTTTATACTCAGATTAAGGATATTGGAAAAAGTGATGTTGTTCATGATTTTAATAAGAGTACTACTGAACTTATGAGGGAGATTGTGAAGGTTGAATATAATGATTATAATAGCAAAAAAGGACCTAGTTTTAAAACGACCGATAGAAGGAAATCGATTTATGTGTAGTTGGAGGTTATTTAGGGTAAATTAGTTTAAGATTGTTAATGATAGCTAGAGATTTAGAAATATGGTAGTTGATGATATTAACCCTAACCACTCCAACCAACTCCTCCAAAGCTAAAACCCTCAATAATCCTAAAATGTCAGCCTTCGGTTCCCTAAACCAATTCCTGGACCATCCACAACCAAAACCAAAGCTTCCAAACCTAGAGTTAACCAAAAAGCAACACAAACTAAAACTAAACACAAGCCACGAGATGATCCGTGCAATGGTCTCCTTAGAAAACGAGCAAGACGCTTTAAAAGACAAGTCAAACTTCGCAAAGAGTTTCAAAAGGATGTCAGCAGGAATAAACTACTTGACAGGTACCAACAAAGAAAAATGCTTATCAATCGTTGCAGAAAACATCGGCTTATACGACGAGAAAAACCTAAAAGAAATAACTCCTTCAATAAAGCACCCTGAGGCAAAATGGGCGACAAATTCCGCTTCAATGTGGATGAAAAAGCATGGAAATGAGCCAAATTCAGGAGAATCAAGAGTTTTTCTCTCTTTTTTAAAGCAATTTTTCGATGCTCTCGATGAAAGTGCCTCAGGAAGTCTTACAGCGAATGAAGTGATTGTACCTCTTTTAAGTCTCGGACTTACAAGTGACTCAGTTCACATCGAGCGAGCCCTGGTCTTCATGTTCCAGTCATCAGACTTAAAAACCCTGTCATTTGACAAAGAAGCCTTCATCAATTCTTTCAAAACAGATAAAAAAGTCGACGTGATCTTGAAAGTCCTTCACCTCTCCTGCAACCATCTCTTAAAAGAAGAAGAAGATAAAAAAATCGCCCAACAAGCTGCCAATAAACGCGCATCTCTTATTTCTCAAGTTTCATTAACAGAAAAACCACCTTCTTCCAAGTTCCCCAGCGTTGAAGACCTGATAAAACTTGTAAAAAAATGGTGGGAAGACCTTGCGAAAGACGCTGTTCAGGTAAACATAAGCCGTATCGGCGAGTTTCTATCAGAAAAAGGAATCGCTTCAAATAAACATGAAGGCAGAGCAATGGCGAAGTCATTTGACTCCTCAAGTTACTTTTCTTATTATTCCTTTGAAAAGATCTTCTTGAAAAGTGTCCTTAAAGCTTGTCTTTACAATGTCGCTGATTTTTTAACCACAATGAACTGTGAAGAGTTCTCAATGCGGTTAAAACTCGCGATTTTACAAAGAAAACTCATGATCGCAGGGGCAAAGTACCGAAATGACGCTTTAGGTAAAAAAGCTCGAGTTACTTTACTAGCTTTAGACAAGTTTAACAGGAAAAATGCGGGAAACTTGCCTATTATAAACTCCTCGGCTATAGCCGAGGAGCTAAATGAGGAAAAAATCACTCAACTTTTATTTAGACTTAAAGAAAACGCGGTTCAGTTCGTTGATGACTGTGGACAGGTAAAGGCAAATGTGAGGAATATCTGGGATATTAAAGCAAATGTGCCGGAAGACTCAGGAACAGCAACGCCGAAGTTTAAAGAAGAGAAATATTTGATGGCTTTAAGTGAACCTATCAGTGGAAATTTAAACTCGTCGCCTTATAAGAGGCAGGTCAGGTTGTTTAGGGAGAACTTTTTGTATAAAAAGTTTAGTAAAATGGTGCAGGTTTACCCTAGACATAAAAGTATGTAATTATTGAAACATTTTTGTTATTACTTTCATGAATTCTTTCTGGTCTAACTCACCGTCACCGTTGTCGTCGCGCAGGATCTCTGACCAGGCTGATTGAGAACCCATTGTCTCGTTGCCGAGGAAGTCTTTTAACTCATCTAAGGTTATCTTTCCTGAGGAGTCTTTGTCGAATGCTTTGAAGGATCTTTCAAGGTTTTTTCGTGAGAGAAGCTTTTCTTTTGTCATTGTAGCGATTATGAACTCTGTGTAGTCGATAAAACCTGACTTGTCGGTGTCTACCTGGTCCATAATCTTCTCAACTTCTTCTTTCGCTCTTTGCTTTGATAGTTTTTTTTCATACTCTAGAATCAGCTCTTCTTTTGTTATTTTTCCATCACAGTCAGCGTCAATTCCTCGAAAATGTTGAGAAAGTTCTTGAGTTTCTTCTTTACTGAGTAGTTGGCTTGCAATAAAAGTCAAAATCGCTCTTTGGAGTTTTTGTTTTGATGAAAATTGACGAAGGTTGTTGAAGATTGGAAGTAGATCAAATGAACTTTTTCCAAATGTTTGTGAATTTTTTACCAGCCACGGGTCTTGAAGCACTTCTGAAGCGGATGGTCGGAGTTTGTCATCGTAGGTAAGAAGACGATTTATGAGGTTGCGAGCTTCAGGTGAGATATGAGCCCAAACAGGTGCACTAAACGAATAATTCCCTTTAAGTACTTTCCCCAGTACCTCCCTTTCATTATCGCCATCAAAAGGCGGACATCCCGACAACAAAATAAACAAAACAACCCCACAGCTCCAAACATCACATTTTTCTGAATAACTATGACAAAGTACTTCAGGAGCAATATAATAAGTAGTCCCATACTTGCGAGTCAATCTTTTCCTAGGATCAAACCATGCGGCAGTTCCAAAGTCCACAACCTTCAAAGTACCATTCACATCTTGAGTCTCGAGCATCAAATGATCTAAAGTCAAATCACGATGCACGATTCCCTGCGAGTGACAATAAGAAACCGCTGCTAAAACCTGTCTAAAAAAATAAGCCGTTGCCCTTTCTGACAGTTTTCCATGTTTCAACAAGTAAGATACCAGGTCACCTCCCTTTAGCAGTTCTAAAACAAGGTAAAAATTTAAGTCGTCTTCGTAAAATTCGAATAATTTTACGATATTTGGATGAGAAGTCTTTTTTAAGATGTCGATTTCATTTATGAATTGAGCTTTTACTCGTAAATCTGTATTTATTCCGATTTTTTTTATTGTTTTTAAGGCTCGCTCTTGTTTTGTTAGACGATGAACGGCCAGGCGAACTGAACCCAGGCCTCCGATGCAGATGCAGTCGCTTATTAGGTAGTCTTCGTGGATGTTGGACTTTTTATGGGCTACAAATAAACTGCTTTGAATGTTTTTGTCTTTGTTTGAAAGGGATTTTTGAGTGGGTCGCGATGGAATCGCGACTTGTTCGTCTTCGTTTGTTGCAGGAGGAAGGATTTGAATGATTTTGTTTTGAACTGATGTCTTGCCGCAGCCCATATTGTTAGCATATGAAATATTGATAAAACTTTAGTTATTTAGTTTATAAGGAGGATTGAATAATAAACTTGATGACAGGTCTGGAATCCTGGCCTGAGGCTGGAAAGAAGAGCCTTGATAATAAACATCTCCTCGAAGACCATAAATATTGTTTGGATTATATGGTAAGAAGTAAGTCGTCGACTCACTTAAGTAAGAGTCGTCTTTCTTGTTCATATTTACTTGAATACCGACTGAAACTGTCTCAATCAAGTCAGTCCCCAAACACTGATCTTTTCCATTTTCCATCAAAATCGGCTGACTCGTCAAAACTATTTTCGGATATCTTTTCAAGTTTTTTCCTTCTGATATATTTTCATCCATATTCTTAAATTTTTTCTCATTTTCTCTAAAATTTTTCTCATTTTCTGTAAAATTTTTCTCGTTTTCTTTGAAACTTTTTTTTTTTTCTTGGAAATCTTTTGATTTTTCTTCAAATTCTTCATGATTCAAGACTTTTGTATCATTTTCTTGCCAGTTTCTCTCATTTTCCAGACTTTTTTCATTATCTGGGTTGATATCATCGAATTCCTCATCACTTGTTTGATTTTCAGAATTTTTCAAATCCTTCTCTTCTTTTTCTTTAGACTTTTCAATGAAATTTTCTCTTACCACATTAGAAACTTCTTCACGTTGCAATTTTCCGTCATTTTGAGAAGTTTCATTGTATCTTGACGTTGAAATCCTGTTATTATTTTCTTCAGAATCAAGAGACTCTGAGTCTCTCATCTCGCCGACAGGGGCGAAAGAGTTGTAAGCTGAAAATTTTTCAATGTTTTCAGTATTTGAAGACCTTTTTACCTGTTCGAGCTTTTTCGTTACAGTGATTTGAGTTTTTACTGCTTGAAACTTTTGCAAGGCTTTAGGAAGTGATTTTTTTGCTTTTTTTTCTTCGGGCTTTGAAGGTTCTGAAGGTTTTGAAGATTTGGAGTCTTTTAAGGGCGGCTTTGAGTGGCTTGTGACTTCGACTTCTTCTTTTAATTGCTTTTGTTTTGTTTGAGGATTTTCAGTTGTTTTTAAATTTTCGGTTTTCACAGGTTTTACTTGTTCTGCTTTTTTTTCGAGGTCGAAACTTTTCTTGTCGATTTCGAAAGGCTTTAAATAGTTTTGATCTTTGAATTTTAACTTTTGGTCTTCTTTTTCAGTTGGTTTTTTGGGAATTTCTTCGTTTTTTGAGATTTCTGAGGATTTTTCGGGAAGTTTTCTGATTTCTTCATTGTCGAGGCTTTTTGAGAATTCAAAACTGGGGAATTTTGCATCTGAGAAGCCTTTTTCCTTTTCAATAGAATCTTTTTCCTTTTCACTAATTTTATCCTTTTCACTAATTTTATCCTTTTCACTAATTTTATCCTTTTCACTAATTTTATCCTTTTCACTAATTTTATCCTTTTCACTAATTTTTTCCTTCTCAGTCAAATTTTTAGTTGCTTTAACCAAATTAAACATTTTCTCCATTTCATCTCTAATAGACCTTGAATTTTTCACATTATTTTCAGCCTTATTTTTCACTTCTTCCTCTTCCTTCTCTCTCCCAACCATTCTCTCCGACTTCCTCACAACAAAAGAACTAGGCGGTCTAGACCTTTTACTTTTATCAAGTTCATAATTCAAATCAATCATTTTATCAGTTAAATTTTCAATCCTCGTTTCCATTTCTACAATTAAAACCGTTTTTTCATCATTTTGTCTTTTTAACTTCTGAATTTCTCCCTTTTTCATTTCCAACTCAATCTTCAAATTTTGAGCTTCCTTATGAATCATTTCAACTTCTCGTTTTCCTTGCAAAGTTTCATTTTTCATCAGTTGTTTTTCACTTTCAAACTTCTCAAAAGCTGAATTTTTCGCAAAAGACTCTTCTTTGAAATTTTCCAATTGCATCTGGCAAGACTGAAGAGAAAGATGTAATTTTTCAAGTTGTTTTTGAAGATCATCATGAATCTTCGGGTCCACCCAAGGTGCATCAGTTTGAACTTCTCTTAAAGACCAGGAAGGTTTCGGTGCTGCTTGTTTTACATGTTTTACAGTCTTATTGATGATAAACTTGTAGTTTTCCTGTAAGTTCATCAGGACTTGGCCTGAGTTGAACTGTTCCAAATCGATTTCAGTCACTTCTGGAATTTTTTCATCGACTTGCATTGAATTCCACAACTTTTCAAGAGCTTCTGGAACGTTTTTACCGTCTTTTCGACGAAGGTTTAAAGATTCTTCTTTCAGTCGCTTGATTTCTTCGTCGTTGTTGGGGAAAAGGTCGTCGATTTCTTTTTTTATTTTTTCTTGGTCGAGACGTTTGAAGGAAAGAAGTTCGCTGTTTTCGTTTTGGACTCGAAGAAGTTCTTTTTGAAGTTTTTTTACTTTTGAAGAGAGTTCTTCTAATTTTTCTTCTAGTTTTAAACTTTGAAGCTTTTGGAAACAGTGAAGGTCGTCGAAAAGTCCAGAGTATTTTGAAAAAAGAAAGGAAAGACTTGAGTGCAACTCGGTGTTTGATGATTTTATTACTGATAGGATCTCTGATGAACAGGACTTCCATAATGAGAGGTGATAAGTGAGACTTTCGGATGATTGGCTTGGAAATGGACAGTTTTCGCCTCGGATTTTAAAGGATTCGATTCGTTCGCTTACTTCCCATGACTGGTCAGAAGAAAGTAAAGCTCGAGGTTCAGCATGATTCAAGAAAGACTCCCTAGTTTTCTGAACTTTAGGCATTTTATAAGAGTGACTCACTGCTCTTGTAGTTTTCGGGAATTCCGGATTTTTAAAGAACCTTCCTGCAGAAGAGCAGTCAGTAGCTGACTGATTATCAACATAAAAGGGAAGAAATGCAAGGTCAAGACTTTTTTCCCTCTGATGATTTTCCGACACCTTATGAGAAAGATAAGGAAAGTTCAATTTATGAGAACTTGGATTCTTTGAAGGTTGATCCGAAGAATAATGTTTGTTCAACATTTAAATATATTCAATCAGTTTCTGCCAAGTTAATGAAAATCCTTGAATTATTTTAATGAAACAAAGAATTTCATCTACCTATTCTAACCTTCACTTAAAACGAAGAATTCATTTTCAAGTTTTTATACGCTTTAAACACATGCCTTACCAAAGCAATACTAGCAGACAACTTAACATTATGACTAGCAGCATCATTAAAAGGTGCAAGGCTCGCTTTTCTCTTAATCGTCCTGGACTTCATAAGAATCGGAGCTAAAAACACTTCAGCTTCTACAAGTCGATTAGAATCAAAAACGAATTCAAACCCAACAATTCCAGTATCGTTCTGACTAATCGATTCACTTTTAAACTCAGCACTTTTCATATCTCCAAGTCTTTTTTTCTGATAATCAGTAACAATCTTAACAGCAGTGGCACCAAGTAAGTTATACCCAAACTTGACCTTTACAATACTTTCTTCTTTTCCCAGTTCTAAAGTAATAAAGTCTTCATGTTTTTGTTTTTTATTAAAAAACTGAAAACTACGAGTTTTATTTTCAGTCACAGTCAAACATTTAAAACCGGAAATGAACCCGTTGAATTGGTAGACTGTTTAAATTTACATGAAATTCGAGAAATGCTGAGAAAAGGAGTGTAAAGCGACTCTTGGAAGGTGCAAATCGGGTTCTCTCCTGAATGGTTTATCTCGAAACCGAAGAGATATTGCTTGTTGATTTGCGCTGGTTTGCAGGTTACCCATGTCGTATTTTGAATGATTCTTTTTAGTACTTACTCGGCGTTGTGACTGTGAAGAACCCATTTATAGAAATAATGGAAAGTTTTGACTTTATTCATTTGAGTGACTCTGAAGAGAATAGAAAGTATCTGAAAGTTGGATTTAATAATATTTCTAATCTTGCTTTTGAATCGGTTGGACTTGCTGTGACTTTTGGGTACTTGTTTCAATGTATTACTACGAAGGAGAATAGGTATGGATTACAACTTTTTAGAAGTTTTCCTGCTTTTCAGAATGGCAGGTTTAAGGGTTTGAAGGAAAAAGTGCTGGGGTTTTGTAGGGGTTATGATATTTCGAAACTTGAAGAGCTTTACTGTCTTGAGGTTGTTGAGGAATTGAAGGTGCTTGCTAGTGAAATTTTTCCTGATGAATCTTTTTCGAGGATTTCCAGGTCTTTAAGAAACTTTTCAGAGATGGTTAATTCTAGAATCATTATTTTTTATCAAGACCAAGTCATCGAAATTAATAAAAGCACTTTACCTGGACCTGTGCTAGTCTGCATAACTTTTGAAGAACTTTCTAAAGTAAACTTGCTTTATAGTGACAAAGATCCAATCATTGAAAGTTTTAATAAACCAGAAGAAATTTTACTTCAAATCATTCGTCAAAGTTTGAATCAAATCAAAGAACTTGCGAATTTTCCTGTTTTTTTTGAAGACTTGAGAAAGTATTTGAAAGTTCTTCCTGATGACCTTCAAGAAGAAATTCAAGAAATTCTTAAAAGAACCCCGAATATCATACTAAGACCTCCTCCTATACTCAAAGAATTGAAAAATGAGAGAAATTTAGATTCGAATTGTAAAAATGAAAAAAGCATTCCTTTAACTGTTAAAGAAACTTTGGAATTCATGAACGAATTTGAAGGAAAATATCGAAAAAACTTCAAAAAAATCCAAAAAAATAAGAAAAAATTTGATTTTTGGAAAAAATACAAACCTTTAGGGTTTTCTCAAGACGATTACCTTAGTCAAAATAGTCTTCCTGGGATTAATGTGCCTGGAGTTGGTTTGAATTCTTTGATGCCACCCTTTTCTCCTCCTTCTCTCCCCCTTCCTCCCCATCCCCCTCCCCCTCCTTTTCTATTTTCTAGTCACCGATGCAAAGGATGCAAAGAAACTCCAGTTCTTATTCCAGGAAACCCTCACCCTTGCCAATTATGTGTCCAATGTTACTACGAGACGATCCTAACAAAAGAGTGCATTCGATGCAAGTACAAATACCAAGATAGTGAAATCGAGATGTTGAAGGTATTTATCATAGATAGTTAAATCAAATCTAACATCCACTTCTTAACACAACTATAAATGTCTTCAAATTATCAGCAGCTCTTACATCGTCTTGAAATTCATTCAATTTCTCTAAAACCCATTCAAGACAATGAACTTTTACCTGAACTTTTAAAGTCTCAGATCCAATCAGGGCACCTTCGAGACGAGAACTGTTTAATTCTTTTCAGAATCTGTCAAAACTCGATTATTTCTTCAGATCTTTCCCAAACCACCCTAATCTTAGACCTTTTGCTGGAATATCTTGATAACTGTGGAGAAAACTTGCAAAAATTTGTACTTTTTGAAGCACTTTCTGCTTTTTTTATTACTTTTTCTAGGACTATCCAGTTTATCACCAAGCCCATCGACTTGAAAGAGGCTTTCAAGTGTCTTACTCGGTTAAGAGCATCAGAAACTATGAAAAAAGGGGAAAATCTGAAAAGCTTTGAAAATATTTACAAGTTAAAAATGATTCCTTGGCTCTGGGAAAGCTTAAAAATAGAAAAACCTGACTTTGACCATATTTTCGGCATTTTTCAAGCTTTAAGCGAGTCTCAAAGATTAGAAATCAACTTAAACCCAGCCGAATCTTCTTTTATTAATCGAGTTTTACTTCTGATTGAGAAGGATTTATTTAACCTGAAAGAAAAACAAATGATTTTAGGCATTTTGATTACTTTTCCAGAAATTCATCAAGACCTTAAAGAAATAATTCAAAGTTTAGTAGAAAAATTCGGAATATGTCACTTGACAAGTACTTCAATGCAGGTCTTTAACAAGACAGTCCCAGTTCCTGAATTCGTGATTCCAAGACTACAACTAAATTCTTCTATTTATTCCTCTCGTTCTGATGAAGATGGTTTAGAGGTAAAAGTTTACAAGTTCATATCAGGCGATTTTTCAATGGCAATCAAATCTTACACACAAGAAGTAAAAACTGAAAACTTCAACCGAGTCTTTTCTGAGATAAATGTTTTAAAAGCTTTAACACCAAAACCTAATCAAAATTCTTTTTGTTTTCTAGAGTTTTATTGGGAGTTTTTTCAAGGAAACTCTGCATATATCGCTATGGAATTTCATGAGAAAAGTCTTGAATCATTGATTCAAGAAAAGTTGGAAAATAATTTGAAGTTTGAAGATAATGAACTTAGAAATTTCATTGAAAAACTTTTGAATTCATTTCAAATGATGAGGACTAAAGGAATTTTTCATCGGGATATAAAACCTGATAATATTTTAGTAAGTCGAAATGGAGATTTGAAGATCATTGATTATAATGTCGCTTATTGTAAAGGTGAAAATGACTTTGAAGAACAGGAAGAGGTGAGAGTTATTGGAAGTGGATTTTTTATGGCACCGGAATTACGGAAGGCTTTTTTGGAAGGAAAGAAAGTTATTCAGGGATCTAATGAAAAAGCTGATGTTTTTTCACTTGGAATGACTTTTTTGTATTTAGTGGTTTTAGATAGGAAAAAACTTGAAACTTTGAACTATCCTGAAAATAATCAAATACTGAAAGATTTGATTAATTGTGAAGTGAAGGATCAGTATTTGAAAACTCTTTTGAATAGGATGCTTAATTGCGATATAAAAGGAAGGTTTAATTTTATGCAATGTCTTAGTACTGTGGATCAGAGCTTAGCTACTATTGCTAACTAGATTAAGATAAATTGGTTACCTAAATAGTTTTATTTATTATTCTAATATTTCCTAGATATCTTTATTAACATTCATGAATCAAACTTCAACATTTACCATTAAATAAAACCTTCTTTCACTTAAAAAATATTAAAAGGACTCAACATTTACCAATATTAAAAACCTTCTTTCAGTTCAAATAAATTAACATTACCATTATTTAAAACCTTTTGTCACTTAAAAACTATTAAAATAACTCAACATTTACCAATATTAAAAACCTTCTATAACTTAAAAAAATCCAAATACCTCAAAATTAACCAAAAAATCCTTAAAAGTCTTCAAAAAAACTCCTAAAATTTCAACCAAATCAAAACCCATAAACCTTCTCTAAACCAAAAAATTTTCGATAAACTTACTAAAATAAATTCATGCAAAAAATTTCAAACTTGAACAAGACCTTCTCAGTGCGTAACTCGAAGTGCAGCATAGAAAACCCTCGTCTAAGCATCACTTCAACAAAAATCTCTTCAAACACTCGTCTTCTGAGTTCAGTTCGGAACCGTTCAAATTCTTCAGAAGTTGAGATAAATCCAGAGCTTGCTTCAAAGGTGGTCCGAGAATATATTCTTCCAATGTTCGAAAAAGACTCGAAAGAGAAGTCTCATAATAAAAGACGAGAATCTTTTGGAATACGACAAGTTAAACATCGATATTCAGCTTCATTTGATGGAACTCTTTACACTGAACTTAGGATGAGTGAACAGTTGGCTAATGAAATGAAAAAAATGCAGGAAGAAGGCTTTTGGATGAAAAAAAATATGAAAGAACTGAAACAAAGTCAGTTCGTTGTTGAAGAAAAACTTGCCGCTGCTGAGGAGATGATTGCTTCACTAAATGCGACTTTAAAAGTCTTGAACTTTGAAAACTTCAAACTCGAGTCTCGGCTATCCTCAGTTTCCCTTGACCTCGAAAAATCAAAGCAACAACTAAACGAATACGAAACTATTTTCAAGAAACTCATCTCAAAAAGCGATGATTCCGAAAAAAAACTTCATGACGAAAAAGCCAATAACGATATCCGATAATCTTCTATTTTCCTTAACTCTCTCAAACAAGTTAAAAAACATTGCAATTCAACTAGAAAGCCACAACGATTTAATCAGCTTCGAAAAAGAAATCCTCTGCGACCGAGTCAAATCAATTTTCAGTTCTTTCGACTCAATTCACCATTTCGCTTATTTTTTTAAACAGGTTGAAGAAAAACTTGTGATGAATTCAAGATTAACTCAACAAATTCTACTTCAAACTCAAGAAACTAGTTCAAAATTTGAAGAAACTTTAAAAAAACAAGACAATTTCCTAACAGAATGTCAAGATTTTCTATCAACAAAAGAAACTTTCAAGAAAAACTATGAAAAAACTTTCAGAGTTTTTAAAGAAAAAGTAAATTTTCTTCAATCTTCTCTTTCACAAGCACTTCAAGAAAAAGACCAGTTCAAGTCAAAATCTTCAGAACTAGAAAAAAAACTATTCGACTGTTCAAAAGAGCTAAAAAAACTAAGAAAGTTAAAAAAGCGAAAAACCTCAGGCATCGACTTAGAAGAAGAAAAATTCTGTTCAAAATGTTCTCAGTCTTTTTACGAGAAAGACAATTTTAACTGGTCCTGCAGGACTCATTTAGGACTTCTTCAAAATGGCTTTTTTTGGTGTTGTGGAAAACAAGGAAAAACTTCACCTGGATGCGTTTTAAGCAAACATGTGGCACAAGAGGAAAAAAGTGAAACTTTTGAAGAATTAAGTCCTGTCAAGTTTTGCACTGATTGTAAAAAAACAGGACATCTTTTCGTTGATTGTCCGAAAGACCCGAACTTTAAGACCCGCGGGGAATATTTAGAAGAAAGGAAAAGACTTGAAAGGCTTTACTTGTCAAGAAGAAGACTTAGTGTCTTGGAAAGTCAAAGTGGAGCTGATCAAAGGATTTTTCATGATATTAGTGAAAAGATGAGGGGAAGTGAATTTGAAAGGAATTTTGATACTCAAGAGGAAATTGATGAGTTTAATGGAGTTTTTTTTGGAGATTTGATTGAAATTAAAGAGGAAGTTTTAGAAGGTTTTCAAGGACGAGATGGAAGTAAAAGTTTCTGTGAAAATTTAGGGAATGATGAGGTGTTGTTGTAGAAGGGTTTTTAAGAGATTAGGTTAAATAGGTGAGTTTATAGAGGTATCATGGATCAATATGATAAGAAATGGATTCTGTAATAGTGATTCATGACACCTGAAAATGAAACAATTTTCCAGAAAAAAATTTTCAGCCGTTTCCTGATCTTCTTCTAAAATCACCTGCTAAAGTATCAATCTTAAATATCCCATCTTTCAAAACCCTTAATCCTTAAACCTGTTATCTATATGTGTAAAATCTTAAACTAAAGAGTACTTTGCAAGTTCCGGATGAAGTATACGTCTTTGAAGGCACCCTTGAGAAGGTTGTAGAATATCACGAGCAGTTAAAATAGGACTAATAGGCGGTTGTTTCATTGCTTTGTTCCTGCCAGTCAAGTTCCGTTCCAAAACAAGACTTTTCCTTTCCATTTATATCCAAATTCCATAAAATCCTAAAACTTACGATTTCCAATCCGGTGCGAATTTTTCAGTTTCTTGAATTTCTTTATACCTCGACCGTTCCCTTCTTTTTTTCTGACTTTTCGTAGAATCTTCACTAATAACAGAAGAAACATCAGAAACTTTTCTTTTTTTCTTCATTTTTTCAATTTCTTTCTTCACCTTGTTCATTTTCTGAGGATTTTGCATTATTTCCTTTCGACGACGTTGTTCTTCTTGCATAATGGCGAACATCGGGTCTTCATGGACCTTTGTAAAGACTTCATTGCCAGGGTTTGCTGTACTTTCTTTAAACAGTGTTGGACGCCATTCACCTGAAGAGTTTTCATTTGATTTTAAAGGTTTTCCTAAAAGGTACTCTTCGCTGCTCGTGTTTTTTATGGCGCCACCTTCGTACATCCAGTCTAGTCTTTGAAGATGAGACTTTGGAATTAGACCTGCTTCGACTTGAAGTCTTTTCAGGTCTTCGTAGTGACGTTCTTCTTTTAAACGTCTTTGAGCTTCTTTTATTTGTCGTTTTCGCTCGTTTTCTTTTTGTTCGGCAATCCAGACTTTTTCGATGTTTTGGAAACTACCCGTGTGCCAACTTTTTTTGTTTAGGAAAGCGAGACCCATTTATGGAAGGTTTGAATTGGAAGGATTGGGATTTTTTTGGGAAGGGTTTTTAGGATTTTTTTGGAGGTTAGAGGTTTGGAGTATTTATAGTTAGGTTACCTTGGAATTTACAATCACTATCAAGGAAACTTCTAGTTATCGAGCCTGATATTGGCTGATATGAATCCTTAGTAGCTAGTTTAGGACTAGGAGGTATCGTCTTATGCAATTTACTTCTGATATAAAAAATTCCAGTCTTCAAAACAATCCTTGTATCCATTAATTATTTTCTCTCCAACCAAAAATCTTAATCCCAAAATAAACCTCCTAAAATAACTCAAAAACAAAAAAATCAAAAAACCACTTTCAACCCTCTCAATTATTTACCTTCTTAATAACCTGTTTAATCGTATAACAGTTAAAATCAAATTTCTCTTTTTTCCAAGGCACAACAGAAGAAACATGAAAACTTCTAAGGATCTCTTCAAAATTCATCTTAAAATCAAAAGGAGCTACAAACTTTCTGACTATCAGTTACTTTTCCCTATCAAAAAAAAATCTTGCAAGTAAATCATTTTCCGTTGAAAGTTCATTTTTACTTAAAGTCCTCGGCTTGCTGTTATTTAAAAACCCTTCCACAATCTCAAACAACCAATTCTTCGGAACAAAAACTAAAACATTTCCAGAACTCGCTTTTTTCGCTTTAAAAATATTTTGAATACAAAGTCTCTGCACATCATTTGCAAAAGGTGAAGAAAACAAGGCAAAATCTTGATAATCAGTAGGAGCAAGTCGATATTTACTGCATAAATAACACCCATATTCAGAAGCACTATCAAGAATTCGACAAGAGTCAATAATCATGCAATTTTTCACGTTTTCTTCAACTTGGAAGAAGTCTTGACTGAGAAGTTTAAAAATATTCACATCTGGGAAAAGACTGAAAAACCTTCCTTCTGGATTTTTCATGAGAAGAGTAAGAGGAACGTTTAAAGACTTGACTCCAAGTTTATTTTGAAAGACAAGTTTATGAATTTCAGTTGTTTTGTAATTATCTGAGTCTCTTAGCTTCTCGTTTAGTAAAGCTTGGGCTTCTTTTTTGCTTATTTCAGAAGTTTTATGTTGAAAAGGCAGGACAATTGAATTTATCTTGAATTTTTCTAAGATTTCTTGAATGTCTGAAAATGCTTCTTCTGAGTGACTTAAAGAGTAAAACAATGTGATTCGGTTGTTGTTAGTTGTTTGGACTATGTTTGACTCAGGAGAAATTTCTAAGTAGTCTACTTTGTTCTTTCCGATGAATTGATGAAAAAGTTGACTTTTAAATTTACTGTCATTTTTCTCAAGTGATTCTTTTATCGTTTTGTCTTCGCCGACTTTCAAAGAACTTAAAAGTTTTAATCGGTCATTCTCTCCAAGTGCGAAGGCAAATGAAGGTAACTTCTGACCTAAAACCTTGATAATTCCTTTATCTTCAGAAAGTACCCCGTATTTAAAAAGTGAAACTAAAGATTCCGAGTCAAGTTTATCATGTTTTTCTAGAAGTGACTTAGAAATTATCTGAAATTCATCAAGTCTTGAAGATTTCCAGTACTTCAAATGGTCTAAAGTGAATCTTTTAATGAAAACATTTTCAGAATTCATCACTTTCGGCAGTATCTCTGCAATGACCTTATCACTATACCTGTAAAATTTCGGTTTCCATTTACACTTAAGCATTATTAAATCCAATTCTCATTAAAGACCTTATTCAAAACATATCTTTTCAAATCCGGAATATTATCAATTTCATGTTTAACCCCTTTTTTTTTCATTTCTTTCATCTGAACTTTCCACAAGCAAAACCTTTTATGTTGATACGAGTCTGGAGGGGAGTTAATCTGAGGAAGCCTAAGAAGACTCTTTAAAAGTTTCTTATCCTGTCCCGTGAGTGGTAAAGGACAACTGCCTTCATTATGGACTCCAAGCCAATGAGCGAATGGTAATGCAAGATAATCACATTCAAAGGCCATTTTTCTACTTCCAAATGTATAAGTCGAAAGAATTTTAAACCCATGAGGGTCAAAATCAGTCAAGACTAAAACAGGAAGCCAAGGAAATTCACTTGTTAAACGACGTAAAAATTGACGAGTTGCAAGGTCAGGGTACCCACAACCTGTCACCCCGACGCAGGATGCGTCGGCGAAGAAACCTTCTTGGACTAAACGGGAAAGTGCTGTGTCTTTTTCAACGACAAGGATAAAATCTGCTTTAGTTGAAAGGTCACTGATTGAATCCATGTCTGAAGGGATTTTTACTGTTCTTTCTCCAACTTCAGTGAAAATACCTTGCTCGTAAAAGGAGATTGATCCGGTAACGAGACCTTTACTTGAAGCGAAAATGTTGAGTCTATCACGAGGAACTTCTAAAATATAACAAGCATAATCAATAGCTTTATCTGAAGTTTTTTGATTTTGGAATAATTTCGAGTTCATGTAAAAAACTTCTCTTTTTGTAGCTTTTCTTCCTGTTAATAGAAGATTATAAGAAATTTGTAAAACTTTTACTATAAATGCGATGGTTTTTAGCTCTTTTGAACTGGATAAGGAAATATTTGACGGGTTTTGAAGACGGTTGGTATTTGTTAAAGAGTCGAAAGATGCACTTTTTATTGAACTTAAAAATGAAAGTTTTATTGTTCCTGTTGAGTTGATTTGTTGAATTAAGTCTAAGAAAATTACTTCTATTCTGTTTAGAACTTCTTGACTTGATATAAGATTTGTGAAGATTTTTTGGTTTGGAAGGGTTTTATAAGCTGTCCAAAACTCGAAACTTTTACGTTGAAGAGTCTGAATCGATGAAGGAGTATCTGAAAAGTTTTCCATTACAAGATTCACTAACTAGTTATTTTTGATATCTTTTAATCTTGTTTCTAAAGAATTTATCGCTTCTTGATTTCCTGTTGTTTTTAAGATACGCAAGGTTTCTTCTAATGACTGAACAGCTTTTGACTTCTGACCTTGAGAAAGGTAAACTTCAGCTAAAAAGCTATGATTTCCAGCGACATTAACAGAGTCATTTCCCCAGTTTTTTTTAAGAATTTCTAGTCTTTTCAATGCAAAAACCTCTGCTTGACTGAAATTTTCCATTTCCATATAAGTAGAAGCCAAGTTGAAATAAGGAATATGAAGTGTAGGGTGTTGCAAGCCTACAAACTTTACTCTTATTCTTAAAGATTCGTTATGCATATCAAGAGCTTCATGAAAACTTTCACTTAACCTGCAGACTTCTCCTAAGAACTCCAAAGTATCAGCAGTATTCAGATGTTCTCTTCCTAAAGTCGCATCAAAAACAGATAAAGCTTTAGAATAATACTCTTTTGCATTTGGGTAATTTTTACTTACTCGGTAAATATGTCCAATGTTTAAATAAGCTGAAGCCATTGCAGGGTGTTGTTCACCGAACTGGTCCCTAACACCTTTAATATGAAGAAGCATGTTTGATTCAGCTTCACTGTACTTTCTTTGGTCTCTATTAAGCAGTGCTAAGTTATGATAATGACTTGTTTTCATCTTTTCATTTGGGTGATTTTCAAGAATTTCTCCAGATTGAGCTAAAAATCGACTTGCTGCTTCAAGTTCTCCCATTTTATGCATGATTTGTGCGAATTGATTGAAACATTGCAATAAATCATAATGATTATCTTTTAAAGTTTTACAGATATTGATACTTTTTTCAGCATATTCCAGTGCATCTTTATAAGCCTTTTGTTTTAACCAAAGAGCTGAATACATGTTGTACCCTTCTGCTGTTTCTCTTGAGTTTTCTCCGAAGTACTTTCGAGAAAAGGTCAGGTAAAGGTTGATATATCGCGAGGCTTGTGCCTCGCTCACAGATTTCATGGCTTCCACAACATTTTTAATAAATTCAAGGATTTTCGTTGTTTTTTCAGGTATTTTTGTTGACTCAAAAGTAGAAATCGCGTATTCGAAATATTTAAAAGCTTCATCAGGCATTTTCATGTCATTATGAAGATAACCAAGATGACTATAAACGTCAACCATTCCAAAGCAGTACTTTTCAGGATCTACTGAAAGAAATTCAAGAGCTTCTTCGAAGCTTTCCTTTGCCTGTGAAAAGTCTCCTCTTACCCAGTAACACATTCCGATACTTTGCAGGTACTTGACAAGTATTTCATCTTTCGGGTCAAGAGCGATTTGCAATTCTTTCGCCTTTAAAAAGTTCTCTAAACCTGCTTGTTGATCAGAAAGTCTCATCTTGACATGTCCTAAATTACCGAAATAAGCTGCTTTTAACTCATTGTTACTTGATTTTTCTATTGTTTTTAATATCGACTCGAGGTACTCTTGAGCTTTTTCAAGTTCTCCTAAATCTGCTAAAATTGCACCAATTCTATTTGAATGAGAAGCAAGTAACTCTTCGTCTTTTTCATGTAAAACTTTATCGACTTGATAAGCTTTTAAGTAAAAGCCAAGAGCTGTTTCTAGATCTTCTCCGTTCTCGAAGTGTCTTCCTAGGGTGTTAAGTAGTTCAGAGTTTTCTTTGCTGTGGGGTGGGTAAAGCTTTCCACTTAACTCGGCAGCTTTTACTAAATGGGGCCTGGCTTCTTTTGTTTTTTGTTCTCGCAGAAGGGTTAGACCTTGTTCTAGCAAAGAGTCAAGGGCTTGCTTGGAAATCTCGGGAAAGGATGAAAAAAATCGAGCGGTTGAAAGGAATTTGATTGATGGGTTTAGAGATCTGAGGAGACTTGATGTGAACATTTATCTAAGGATTTTTTAGGATTTAATGGAGTTCCAGGGGTTTGGGTATAGGGGATGGATTTGAGATTTTAAAGGGTTGAATGTTTTTTGGAAGTTGTTGGGTTTTGTGAAAGACTCAACTTTACATGAATCAAGGGATGCATATGATTTAAATGTCGATTATAATTTTCTTATTGAGTTTAGATTGTTATTATTATTTATAGCTTTTATATTGAGATTCCAGTAATTTTTATATCACTTCAAACTCGAATAATAAAAAACCTTTTCGCCCTTCTATAATTTTCCAGAGCTGTAACTTGAATATTTTTAATAGAAGATAATAAAATCGTCAATAATTTAACTAAAACTGCTAAATTTAAACATAAACTCTTAAAATCGAAAAAATTTGTATTTGGCAATTCTCAAATCTTATAAATTTATCATCAACTAAGTCTTTACATTCACTTTAATCTAAACTCAAATACTCAAGGTGACTGTGATATTAAGCATCCACAGAAGTACTTTCAAAGTCTTCTAAAAGAAATTCTGAAGATTTTTTTATAGACTGTTAGTATTTAAATGGCTGAACTGGAGATGTTGAGACAGAAAATATTTGAGGAGTCCAAATTTGACCCTGAAAATAGAAAATTTGGACTTTTCTCGTTTCCTGGAACTTTGGCTGTCGCAAAGCACTCGTATTTTCAGATGAGGAAGAGTAGGAGAAATAAGGATGGAACTGTGGATGCTGGGCTTAGGAATTTTATTACAACTTCGCCCAAGAAGGGTAAGTTAAAAGATGCACTATTTTCATATCCTGAAGAATCCGCTGAAGAGTTCAAGGAAAGAACGACTTACTTCCAGGAAGAACGAAAAAGGGTTAAAAAAGAAAAAGATGTTCATGGAGAAGTATGGAAACCAGCTGGAAAGGCAAAAGAAGAGATATATCCCTTCGAGTTTATTTCACCAGAACCAGAAAAACCTAACCAAAAAAAGTTAAAAACGACTGAATTGGGTCCAAAGAACTTTCTAACCTCTCCAATGAAAAAAGGCCATGCATCAGTGACCCCAGGAGTAACATTCGGTCAATACCCTGAGCACATGGCAGACCCATACAACTTGAAATTTTCCAAAGCTAACTTGACCAAAGGGATAAAAATAGCGAATCACGACAGTCCGTTCAAATCGACAGACTTCGGCCTTCGAAGTTTTTCGAAAGATATGGAAATATATGGAAGTGATTCGAAAATAAGGCCAAAGAAGAGACAGGTCAGCTATTCTCATTCATTTGCTAAACATGACTTGCCTTTTAAGTCTACTACTCGAGGAGTAGACTGCTTTGAAAAACACCCGGAATATATGCCCAGTCCTCTTCCGATTATTAAAAGGAGAAAACCTGATGAAAGCACTCCTTGGAAGGTCTCTCCTTCTTCCAGGTCTACACCTACTCCTTCGATTTCTTTTAAAGCATGTAACCTTCGAAGTGAATTCGCAAGTTTGCGTTATTAGAAATCAATGATCGAAACTACTAATTTTTTAAAAGTTTTGATAAAATCTTCAAAGTTTCATTGAAAAATAATCCTTTTTCCTCTCACTTTTCGCTATAATGAACAATGACATGCTAAAAGATGAGCAAATTGAAGAACTACGAAAAGCCTTCGCTTCAATGGACACAGATGGTGACGGGAGTCTTTCAGCTTCTGAGCTTTACGCTGCTCTTCGGCATGGAGGTATTCAAATAAACACTGAAGAGTTGAATGGTTTAATGGCTGAACTCGACTTAGACCAAGACGGACGAGTAGACTTTGCTGAATTCATAAATATTGCATCAAAGTCTCATAAAGATATCGACACCGAAGAAGAACTTCGAGAAATTTTCATGGTTTTTGATAAGGACAGGTCTGGATTTATTTCAATGGCTCAAGTCAAGTATGTGATGAAAAGTTTGCAAGAAAATTTAACTGATGACGAAATTTATGAAATTTTCGATATTGGAGATGCTGATCAAGACGGTAAACTTAGTTTTGAAGAGTTTTTGGGAATCATGAATGCTAAAGAACAGCAGGCTAATAAGTGAATTAGGTTTAAGATTACGGAGAAGAATTTGATTGGAATTATGTTTTAGTGATTAAGAAGGATTTTTTAGAGGTTTTAGAGATTTTAGAGGTTTAGGGTTTTTAGAGAGTTTTTATTGGAAGCTTGATAGGAATGATACATTTTAATAGGGATGAATATTGTCATTGAATATAGAAGATTATTGGAGTAACTATGAGTTTTCATCTGTTAAATCAAGTGTAACTAGAAAGGATTATTGTTGAATTTTTTGAATGATATATCTTGATGTTTTAATTGAGTGAAGTTTTAATTAAAGTTTGAACACTTCGCAGAAAGATAAGTCATCCCTTCTTTTGTATTGAACTCCATCAATAAGAGTTTAAGGCAGAGAATTTTAATGTGGTGATATTTACAGTAAAATTAATATAGCCTAGAAGTTTTCTCATCATGTTATCACACTAACGCAGATTTCTTTAAGAAGACTTATATAACCCTTATTTTATAATTCCTTGTGGTGGGCAACAGAAGAGAAGTCAGTTCAAAAAAATCGCCCATTAATCAAATTTTTATTATTTGAAGTCTTACTGAGTTTTATCTAACCTCCTCTATAATTAAGGGATTTTCTCTCATTAGAGTTCTTATTAGGTCTAACTTTCTATAAGAACACTTTCGATTCCTAATTATTTCTTAATTCAACTAACTTTTAACTAATAATAAATAGTAATGAAACATGATTAATTCAAATATCTTATCGAGTTTTCACTTCAAAGCCAATGAGAGTCAAAACCTTACAAGTCCTATCTTCAATCATAAAACTCAAACCGAAAACTCACCAATATTCTAAAATCCCTACTTAAACCAAAACGACCAACCTTCTAAACTTAATAAAAATTAAACTCTAAAAATCCAAAAATTCTAAAACATCTTTAAAAATCATCCAGTTTTACAAAACAATCAAACCCAATCCACCTCACCTAAACCCAATTCTCCACTATTCCAAAAAAATCCCAAACCATCCAACTCCTAAACCCCTAAAAAACCCTTAAAATCCATCAATCCAAAAAAAACCAAACCCAACTCCCCATAACAATCAAAACCTATCATCCAACGGCTAGTTTCTTCTAAAGCCTCTTCAATCTATGTAATATGAATCACAAATGTTCTTATAAATGGGTGGACGTTCTAGTAAAGATAGCTCGTCAACAGTGACTCTTTCAATCTCAGGAGGAGTTCCTAATTTCTTTTACTTTCATCGCAAACAGCTAACCTGTTTGCATTCATCCAGCAAAGGTGTTCGATCCTTGCCCTTCCCAAAGTCCTTCGAAATCGCAGAAGACAGTTCGATCCTTCACCTGGAGTCTTCAATATTTTTATCAGTAGGAGGGAGCATCTCAGGAAAGTACCAGTCCAAAGTGCACCTTCTAAACGCAGAAGCCTCTTCAATCACTCCAAAAGCCGACTTGCCAATACCATCAAAAGCAGGAAGATTATTTTCACATTCAGGGTGGATTTATTACGTCTTCGGAGAAGTCCAGTCCTCTTCAATCGCGCCTGTCTTCCGGTTCAATCTTGAATCAAATCGTTGGGAAGAAGTCGTTATTCGATACTCTTCAAATTCTACCTTAAAAGACTTAAAAACCTTAAAAAACGCAGGGTGTTGTCTTATGGGAAATAAAATTTACTTTGTTGGAGGACAGGTGGAGGAAAATGAATCACTTTTCCCGAATGAACAGATTTTTTCATTGGATTTGATGAATGAAAGTTTTGAACTGGGTGTTGAAAATGTTAAGTTTGGGTTAAAAGTAAGTCGTCCTTCACTTGTCGCTAGTCAGAACTATGCCATTCTTGCTGGAGGAAAAGACTTGAAAACTGGAAGATATAATAAAAATATTTTTGAACTTAATGTTGATGATGATGGACTCAAGTTCAAGAAAATCAACTCGATTAAATTTGAATTGAATGAAGATTACCCACCTTTTGTTAATCAAGGATATTTTGTTTTTGTCTCTTTTCCTTTCGTTGCATGTAGGACTAGGGAGGATAAGGACTGGAATCAATTTAGAATCAACCAAGTCGACTTAAAGTTTGAAAAAAACAGGAAGAAAAATAAGAAAAAGGCGAAAAATGAAGAAGTTGAAGCGAAAAATAAAGGACATAAAAAGAGAAAAAATAAGAAAGTTGTTAATGGAGATGGAAATGTTGAATCTTTTAGTTCGGATATTTCGAGTAGATCGGAATCGTCGAGTTCTAAGAAAAAAAAACATTCGAAAGGATTTTTTTTACCTGGACTTCAGTTTTTAACTGGGGGGGACTCTTCTGATGAAAAGAAGAAAGTTAAGCCGAAAGTTGTTGCTGGAAGGCAAGTGAGCTCATCCAGCTCGAATTCGCATAAAAGGAAACATAAGAGGAAACATAAAGAAGGAAATTTGGAGGCTGCTGGGGTTTTAGGATTTGAAGGGAAAAAAAAATCTTCGTCTTCTAGTAGTTCTGATAAAGAGAAAAAACATTCAAAAAAGAAAAAGTCTTCTAATGATAAGCACAAAAAACATAAAAAGAAGGCGAAAGGTTTTTCTCTTAACATTTTCTCCAAGCCATCAAACTCTAGTTCATCATCCTCTAGTTCATCATCCTCAAGTTCATCATCATCATCTGAATCAGTTTCTTATACACTCGAAATGGGAGCAGCTGCAGGTTTAAGTCAAAACGATCAACATCGAAAACAAAGGAAAAAAGCGAAAACTGTTAAAACTCCTAAGGCAAAGGTGGTCACTGGAAAAAAAGTTGGCTCTAGTACCAGCTCGTCTAAAGAAAAAATAAAGAGAATTAACTTAAAAATTCCAAGACTTACTAAAAGCAGCTCAGATCACTCAAAAACTAAGAAAAAGAAGAAAAAAGTTAAACACGAAGGAACTTCAAGTTCTTCATCCTCTTCTTCCTCAAGTGACAAAAAGAAAAGTCATAAGAAGAAAGGAACATCTAGTTCCGGTGAAAAACGCAAAAAGATTATAGGTATACCAGTTATTGTCCTTACTCCATCAGCGAAAAAAGTTGTTGGCACGGGAAAGTCAAGCTCCAGTTCTTCTTCTAGTAAAAAATTGAAATCAAAGGCGGAAATTTCTGGTGCTTATAAAAAAAAGAAGTTGACAAAGACTTCTAGCTCTAATTCTAGCAGTAAAAAACGAAAAAATATCAAAAAGTCAACCGTACCTAATGCTAAAGTGATAAGAGGTGGAAATCAGTCTAATTCTTCGTCATCATCTGATAAAAAAGCGAAAATTTCCATTGGCATTCCAGGCTTTGATATAAAAGGAAAAGGTGAAAAGAGCTCAAGTTCTAGTCATAAAAAGAAAAAAAAGGATAAGAAAGCAAAAACTCCAATAATTCCTACTGCAAAAGTTGTTGCAGGTAAAGCAAAATCAAGTTCCAGCTCAACATCCTCAAGAAAAAAAGCCAATGTTAAGATTACCAAGCCTGTTATTGATATCAAAAGAAAGAAAGGCGGATCTTCTAGTAGTTCATCATCATCTAAAGGCAAAAAGATCAAGACTGATATCATAATAACTGAACCAAAAACTCCATCATCAAAAGTTGTGATAGGCAAAGGAAAATCAAGTTCATCATCTAGTACTTCTTCAAAACGAAAAGGAAAAGTTATAATCACAAATCCCGCTATCGATATCAATCTAACAACTGGAAATTCTTCTAGTTCTAAAAATAAAAAGAAAGTTGAAACACCATCTGCAAAAGTCGTAAGAGGAAAAGGCCAGTCTAGTTCTTCATCTTCATCGAAAAAGAAAGGAAAAATCTCATTTTTCAATCCAAGTTTCATTATAAAAAGAAAAGATAAGAAGAGCTCTACCTCAGGTGATAAAAAGAAAAAAGTTGAAAAGGAAGTAAAAAAACCTGAAATTCCTGTTGTGAAAATTGTGAAGGGTAAAGGAAAATCTTCTAGTTCGTCATCCTCTAACAAGAAGGGAAAAATTGTGATCTCTACACCGAGCATTGATATTAAAACAAAGAAAAGTGGTTCATCATCCAGCAATAAAAAAGTAAAACCCAATACCAAAGTGATTGAGCCAAAAATTCCTGTATCTAAAGTTGTGAAAGGTAAAGGGAAATCTTCTTCTTCGAGTTCTTCAACACATAAAAAAGGAAAAATATTGATTCCTATTCCAAGCATCGAGATAAAAACTAAAGTTAACAAGAGCTCAAGCTCAAGTCATAAACGGAAAAAACCCAAATCAAAAACGGTTCCTTCTGTTAAAGTCGTTAAGGGTAAAGGAAAATCGAGTTCCAGTTCATCATCTTCAACCAGAAAAGCCAAAGTTATTATCGAAAAGCCAAATATTGATATAAAAACAAAGAAAGAAGGCTCTTCATCATCAAGTGGCAAAAAGATTAAAGCTGATGTAAAAATCATTGAACCAAAAACACCTTCAGCCAAAGTTGTTAAAGGCAAGGGAAAATCGGCTTCATCATCGAGTTCCTCATCCAAACGAAAGGGAAAAATCGTAATTGCAAAGCCCACTGTTGATATCAAAGGAAAAAACAAAACTTCTTCAAGTTCTAGTGACAAAAAGAAGAAAATTAATGTTGAAATCCCAGTTATACCTTCTGTGAAAGTTGTGAAAGGCAAAAAGAAATCTAGCTCTTCATCATCGTCTCATAAGAAAGGGAAAATTTCAATTATCACGCCAAGTATTGAAATAAAAACTAAAGATAAAAAGAGCTCTAGTTCAAGCAAAAAGAAAAAGAAACTTGATAAAGATGTTAAAATACCTTTAACTCCTTCTGCAAAAGTTGTCCACGGTAAAGGAAAATCAAAATCCAGCTCATCTTCATCAAGTAAAAAGGCAAAAATTGAGATTTCGAAGCCAAATTTTGAATATAAAACAAAGAAAAGTGGCTCATCATCTTCAAGCTCATCAACCAGCAACAAAAAGGGTAAAGTTGAAATCAAAACAACTGAACCAATAGTGCCGAAATCTAAAGTTGTGAAAGGCAAATCAAACTCCTCTTCAAGTTCCTCTTCATCTCACAAAAATCGTAAAATTACAATCCCATTGATAGATTTAGAATTAAAAACAAAAGACAAGAAGAGCTCTAGCTCAAGCCATAAAGAAAAAAAGAAAAAACCTAAAATAATTCCTACAGTTAAAGTTGTAAAAGGCAAAGGAAAATCGAGTTCGAGTTCATCGTCCTCTAAAAGAAAGGCAAAAATTGACATTGAAATACCGATTATCGATGTAAAAACAAAGAAAAGCGGTTCATCATCGTCTAGTGGGAAAAAAGTCAAGGCCGATGTCAAAATTATTGAACCGAAAATTCCTTCAGTGAAAGTTGTGAAAGGCAAAGGTAAATCAAGCTCTTCATCAAGTTCATCTTCAAAGCGAAGAGCAAAAATTGAAGTGCCAAAGCCCGCTGTTGATATCAAAGTAAAAGGTAAAAGTTCTTCAAGTTCTAGCCATAAAAAGAAGAAAATTATTCCTGAAAAACCTGTTATACCTTCTGTAAAGGTAGTAAAAGGGAAAAAACATACAAGTTCCTCATCATCTTCTCATAAAAAAGGAAAAATTTCTATTGGAATTCCAAGCATCGAAGTAACAACAAAGGATAAAAAGAGTTCATCCTCAAGTGATAAAAAGAAAAAAGTTAAGAAGGAAGTCAAAAAGCCAGAAATCCCTTCTGCGAAAGTTATTCATGGTAAAGGAAAATCTAGTTCTAGCTCATCATCTACTGATAAGAAAGTTAAAATCGATATTGACAAGCCGATTATAGATATCAAAATAAAGAAAAGCGGCTCATCATCATCAAGCCACAAGAAAGTAAAAGATGATGTAAAAGTCGTAGAACCGAAAGTTCCTAAATCAAAAGTTGTGAAAGGCAAAGGAAAATCATCTTCATCAAGTTCTTCATCTCATAAAAAAGGAAAAATAATTATAACCAAGCCGAATATAGAAATAAAAACTAAAGATAAAAAGAGATCTAGCTCAAGTGATAAAAAGAAAAAGGTTGAGAACAAAGTCAAAAAGCCAGATATTCCGTCTGCCAAAGTTTTAAAGGGCAAAGGAAAATCAAGTTCTAGCTCATCATCTTCTGATAAGAAAGTTAAAATTGAAATTGAAAAGCCTAATATCGATGTTAAAATAAAGAAAACTGGCTCATCATCTTCAAGTAAGAAAGTAAAAGCTGATATCAAAGTAACTGAACCAAAAGTTCCTAAATCCAAAGTTGTGAAAGGGAAAGGAAAGTCAAGCTCTTCATCAAGTTCTTCTCATAAAAAAGGAAAAATAGCTGTTCCTGTACCAATAGTTGAAATTAAAACTAAAGATAAAAAGAGCTCTAGTTCAAGTCACAAGGATAAAAAACCAAAACCACAAAAAGTACCTTCTGTTAAAGTTGTCAAGGGCAAAGGAAAATCAAGTTCCAGTTCATCATCCTCTAAAAGAAAGGCCAAAATTGTGATTGAAAAGCCGACTATCGATATTAAAACAAAGAAAAAGAGCTCTTCATCTTCTAGTGAGAAAAAAGCCAAGGTTGATGTTAAACTACCTGAACCAAAAATTCCTACTTCAAAAGTTGTGAAAGGTAAAAAGCGATCAAGCTCTGCAAGTAGTGGCCATAAAAAAATAAATGTGGATATTAAAAAACCTGAAGTAAAAGTTGTAGTTTCAAAGAAAAAGAGTTCGTCGAGTTCATCGAGTTCTTCAAATAAAAAGAAGATTGAAGTAAACATAAAAAAACCTGAGGCGAAAGTTGTTATTCCCAAGAAAAAGAGTAGCTCATCGAGTTCTTCAAGCGAAAAGAAGAAGATTGAAGTAAACATAAAAAAACCTGAGGCAAAAGTTGTTATTCCCAAGAAAAAGAGCTCGTCTAGTTCTTCTAGTTCTTCAAACAAAAAGAAAAAGATTGAAGTAAACATCAAGAAACCTGAGGCAAAAGTTGTTGTTCCTAAGAAAAAGAGCTCCTCCAGTTCTTCTAGTTCTTCAAACAAAAAGAAGAAGGTTGAAGTAAACATCAAAAAGCCTGAAGCAAAAGTTGTTATTCCTAAGAAAAAGAGTAGTTCTTCAAGTTCTTCGAGCGAAAAGAAGAAGATTGAAGTAAACATCAAAAAGCCTGAGGCTAAAGTTGTTGTTCCTAAGAAAAAAATTAGTTCATCGAGTTCTTCAAGCGAAAAGAAAAAGATTGAAGTAAACATCAAAAAACCTGAGGCGAAAGTTGTTATTCCCAAGAAAAAGAGTAGCTCATCGAGTTCTTCAAGCGAAAAGAAGAAGATTGAAGTAAACATCAAAAAACCTGAGGCAAAAGTTGTTATTCCTAAAAAAAAGAGTAGTTCTTCAAGCTCTTCAAGCGAAAAGAAGAAGATTGAAGTAAACATCAAGAAACCTGAGGCAAAAGTTGTTGTTCCTAAGAAAAAGAGCTCCTCCAGTTCATCTAGTTCTTCAAACAAAAAGAAGAAGATTGAAGTAAACATAAAAAAACCTGAGGCAAAAGTTGTTATTCCTAAGATAAAGAGTAGCTCATCAAGTTCTTCGAGCGAAAAGAAAAAGATTGAAGTAAACATAAAAAAACCTGAGGCAAAAGTTGTTGTTCCTAAGAAAAAGAGCTCGTCTAGTTCTTCTAGTTCTTCAAATAAAAAGAAGATTGAAGTAAACATCAAAAAGCCTGAAGCAAAAGTTGTTATTCCTAAGAAAAAGAGTAGCTCATCAAGTTCTTCAAGCAAAAAAAATATTGATGTCAACATCAAGAAGCCTGAAGTGAAAGTTGTTGTTCCTAAGAAAAAGAGCTCATCTAGTTCTTCAAGTAAAAAGAAGAAGATTGAAGTAAACATCAAAAAGCCTGAGGCAAAAGTTGTTGTTCCAAAGAAAAAGAGCTCATCAAGTTCTTCAAGCTCTTCTAGTAAAAAGAAGAAGGTTGATGTAAACATCAAGAAACCTGAAGTGAAAGTTGTTGTTCCTAAGAAAAAGAAAACCTCATCGAGTTCTTCAAGTTCTTCAAGTAAAAAGAAAAAGATTGATGTAAACATCAAAAAACCTGAGGTGAAAGTTGTTGTTCCTAAGAAAAAGAGCAGTTCATCAAGTTCTTCAAGCGAAAAGAAGAAGATTGAAGTAAACATCAAGAAACCTGATGTAAAAGTTGTTGTTCCCAAGAAAAAGAGCAGCTCATCGAGTTCTTCAAGCTCTTCAAGTAAAAAGAAGAAGATTGATATAAACATCAAAAAACCTGAAGTGAAAGTTGTTGTTCCCAAGAAAAAGAGTAGTTCATCAAGTTCTTCAAACAAAAAGAAGATTGACATAAACATCAAGAAACCTGATGTAAAAGTTGTTGTTCCAAAGAAAAAGAGCTCATCAAGTTCTTCAAGCTCTTCTAGTAAAAAGAAGAAGATTGACATAAACATCAAAAAGCCTGAGGTAAAAGTTGTTGTTCCAAAGAAAAAGAGCTCATCGAGTTCTTCGAGCAAAAAGAAGAAGATTGACGTAAACATCAAGAAGCCTGATGTAAAAGTTGTTGTTCCGAAGAAAAAGAGTAGTTCATCAAGTTCTTCAAGCAAAAAGAAGAAGATTGACTTAAATATCAAGAAACCTGAAGTGAAAGTTGTTGTTCCTAAGAAAAAGAGCTCATCGAGCTCATCAAGCTCTTCAAGCAAAAAGAAGAAGATTGAAGTAAATATCAAGAAGCCTGAAGTGAAAGTTGAAGTTCCAAAGAAAAAGAGCTCATCAAGTTCTTCAAGCTCTTCAAGCAAAAAGAAGAAGATTGATGTAAATATCAAGAAACCTGAAGTGAAAGTTGTTGTTCCTAAGAAAAAGAGCTCATCGAGTTCATCAAGTTCTTCAAGTAAAAAGAAGAAGATTGAAGTAAATATCAAGAAACCTGAAGTGAAAGTTGAAGTTCCTAAGAAAAAGAGCTCATCCAGTTCTTCAAGCTCTTCAAGTAAAAAGAAGAAGATTGACATAAACATCAAGAAGCCTGATGTAAAAGTTGTTGTTCCCAAGAAAAAGAGCTCATCAAGTTCTTCAAGCTCTTCAAGCGAAAAGAAGAAGATTGATGTAAACATCAAAAAACCTGAGGTGAAAGTTGTTGTTCCTAAGAAAAAGAGCAGTTCATCAAGTTCTTCAAGCAAAAAGAAGAAGATTGAAGTAAACATCAAGAAACCTGAAGTGAAAGTTGAAGTTCCAAAGAAAAAGAGTAGTTCATCGAGTTCATCAAGTTCTTCAAGCAAAAAGAAGATTGACATAAATATTAAGAAGCCTGAGGTAAGCGTAGTTGTTCCTAAGAAAAAGAGCTCATCCAGTTCTTCAAGCTCTTCAAGTAAAAAGAAGAAGATTGATGTAAATATCAAGAAACCTGAAGTGAACGTTGTTGTTCCCAAGAAAAAGAGCAGCTCATCCAGTTCATCAAGTTCTTCAAGCAAAAAGAAGAAGATTGATATAAGCATCAAGAAACCTGAAGTGAACATTGTTGTTCCAAAGAAAAAGAGCAGCTCATCCAGTTCATCAAGTTCTTCAAGCGAAAAAAAGAAGATTGATATAAACATCAAGAAGCCTGAAGTGAGCATAGTTGTCCCCAAGAAAAAGAGCTCATCGAGTTCTTCAAGCTCTTCAAGTAAAAAGAAGAAGATTGAAATAAACATCAAGAAGCCTGAGGTAAGCGTAGTTGTTCCTAAGAAAAAGAGCTCATCCAGTTCTTCAAGCTCTTCAAGTAAAAAGAAGAAGATTGATGTAAATATCAAGAAACCTGAAGTGAATGTTGTTGTTCCCAAGAAAAAGAGCAGCTCATCCAGTTCATCAAGTTCTTCAAGCAAAAAGAAGAAGATTGAAATCAATATCAAGAAGCCTGAGGTGAAAGTTGATGTTCCAAAGAAAAAGAGCAGCTCATCCAGTTCTTCAAGCTCTTCAAGCAAAAAGAAGAAGATTGATGTAAACATCAAGAAGCCTGAAGTTAACGTTGTTGTTCCTAAGAAAAAAAGTAGTTCATCGAGTTCTTCTAGTTCTTCAAGCAAAAAGAAGAAGATTGACGTAAATATCAAGAAACCTGAAGTGAAAGTTGAAGTTCCTAAGAAAAAGAAAACCTCATCGAGTTCTTCAAGCTCTTCAAGCAAAAAGAAGAAGATTGAAGTCAATATCAAGAAACCTGATGTGAACGTTGTTGTTCCCAAGAAAAAGAGCAGTTCATCGAGTTCTTCAAGCTCTTCAAGCAAAAAGAAGAAGATTGAAATCAATATCAAGAAGCCTGAGGTGAAAGTTGATGTTCCTAAGAAAAAGAGCTCATCCAGTTCTTCAAGCTCTTCAAGTAAAAAGAAAAAAATTGATATAAATCTCAAAAAACCTGATGTAAACATTGTTGTTCCTAAGAAAAAGAGCAGCTCATCGAGTTCATCAAGTTCTTCAAGTAAAAAGAAGAAGATTGACATAAATATCAAAAAGCCTGACGTAAAAGTCGAAATTCCTAAGAAAAAGAGTTCGTCCAGTTCATCAAGTTCTTCAAATAAAAAGAAGATTGATATTAACATAACAAAACCTGAAGTGAAAGTCGAAATTCCCAAGAAAAAGAGCTCATCAAGTTCATCAAGTTCTTCAAAGAAAAAGATTGATATAAACGTAACAAAACCTGAGGTGAAAGTCGAATTACCAAAGAAAAAGAGTTCGTCCAGTTCGTCTAGTTCATCAAGTTCTTCA